>JAJONY010017254.1:0-27531 GCA_029582405.1 Solanum gandarillasii | reverse complement strand
ATTGTATTTTGACTATGAGGGGAGCCGGTAGTATGTCATGGCCCCCGTCCTATCTATGTATGTAGAGGTGTGCGTTGGACAAGTATTTTGTAAATGAGCTTGACTCTTGTTCTATGATGTAATTTTGAAATGGTTTGCCCTTAGTCCCTGTTTCCTGTTAATTAATGTTGAATGTGCTTCTGCAACCGATGAAGTGTGATGACAAGTTTGAGAGGCTTGTTTGGGGCTCCTTCGGGTTCCTCATTCACCATGTCACGTCTAGGCTCTAGGCTTGGGTCGTGACAGTAAGAATATGGACTTTAATTATGACTTCTTAAGGGGTACTACTTAGTGTGAATGCGGGTATGGGACTTCACTTATGCATTGCATAAGTAGAGTCTAAGAGGGGTTATGGTGAGGTTCTCTTATGATTATGACGACTTATGAATCATGTATGAAAGGTATGTATTAAAGTAATGTGGACTTTATTGTTATAACTTATGATTATGAATGTGTCCTCTTTAATGAATATTGGTTATGACTATGGTAAAGTATGATATGTATGTTGTTGGTGGAATAAATGTGATAGTTAGCATTTGGTAGGGTGATGGGATCTTACCTTTGCATTGCATTATTGTGACCATGGGTTGCTTATATGTTGGTTGGACTTGTGTTTCTTCATAAATGTGTATATTGGCTTTTAAACTTCATAAATGCATGATTTCAACTAAATGTCCCTTTTATGAATGTTTTAAATATTTTGTGCATGGATTACAAACTTAGTACAATTCATTGAATTAACCCATATTTTCTACTTTACTATGAGTGTAGGTTCCGGTCGTTGAGACTACTACTTCTTCAAGTAAAGCTTGGCTCGACTATTCCCTAGGCTTGGTGAGTCCTCAAGTTCGAGGACAAGATGTTATTGATTCTAGTTTCTCGTTTACCTTCTATGTTCTAGACAATATTCTATTTCCTATTTTTGGAGACTTTATTGATGTAAAGGGCTTTGTCCGTATTTGCACTCTTATGTTCTAGATGGTGATTGAGAGAAGTCTAGTTTCCTATTTTCCTTTATGAAAAGAAGTTGACTTCCATTGGAAATATTTAAAAATTTTCAACAATATTCTATGTCTTTATGTGATTATTGTGCTAAGGGCTTGTATGTGACCCTTTCGGGGTCAATTACGCTATGTTACTCCTAGGGGTTAACCCCGGATCATGACAGATAATAATTCTAGGATCTTTTATGTTCAATATCGATGTCTTGCATAGTACATATGATCAACATGGTTTCTAGTGTTTGCGTTGCAAGAAAGAAATCGTTGTGATTGCATTTTTTGAGCTATCTTTTTGAATCATGTGTTGACTAGTTGCGTTTTCATGTGAGCCTTGCAATGAACATCACATGTAAGATTTTTATCTTTTTGGTTTGTGCTAAATGATTTTATTTGATGTGCCATATTTAGTAAAATATGTTTACTTGGAATTGTGCTTGTGGAATCCTAGAATTTGCCTTGTTAGTCTAGTTCTCTACCTTAGATAGCTGTAAGGAATGATATTGGGGAGAAATTTTAAGAGGGAACCCAAACATCCATATCCTTGTGTTACTACCGTGTGGAGGTGTGCATCCTTTTTTGCACCATTTGGGCCTAAACCATTTGTTGACTACCATATTCAAACCTTTTGAGCAAAATGCTACCTAACTTCTCACGCAAAATCTTTTTGGAAGCATTGATATGTTTGAATCGCCAACATAGGCCAAAGGAAGAAGGAAGAAAAAGCCAAGTAAAATCCAAAGAAAGATAAATGAGACTCAACTTAGAAGTGTGTTACAAAAAGAAGGAACCAGTCCTTACAATAAAAAAAAGAAAATGAAAAAGGGGTATATGTTAAAAAATTGAAATGAAAAAGAGAGTTCGTGGAATAAAACGGGGTTCCCAATAATGTGATTGACAAATCGATGTTGAAGTTCTCAAACGAAACAGAATGAAAAGAACTTTAGAAGTGGTGAAGATGATTGCATTAATGCTCGAGAAGGTGAAGTCACTAAGACAAATTAAGCATAAATTAATCTTCAACCCCTTTACAAACCTAAAATACCCTTTAAATATTTTATGAAATAGGTTATGTGATTATGGGAAAATATGAGCAAACCTATGGGATGAAGCTTGCATGTATTTCTCTTTTGGGAGAGTGAGAGTTTTATTAATTGTTTACTTATTTATTAATTTGCTTTATGAGAGCATGTAATCGTTCTTAATGTGAGGGAAATTGAATGCATTTGTTGAAATATTATATTGCAGTAGAATAGATGCTATACTGAGCTTGAGCTTGCTTTGATACCGGCTAGTAATCATTTGAAGCTTCTTGATCATGATTAAGTGTAGCATGTTATTTGGAGTCGTCTTATAATGGAACATGCATGTTACCTTGAAGAGTAATGAATTTTGACTCATTTAGGGCTCATTATCCAATGAATTAGTGTCATCAATGCTTATTTTCTGGTCAAAAATGATGTTAATGTGTTAATATGAAGTAAAAAAGGCTAAAGAATAAGGAAAAAACATTACGATATGAAAAGGAATGAAAAAGTAAAAACAAAGTTCAAGAAAAGAGAAGCCAGAGCTCGCAAAAGCTACTCGGCGACTCGTCGAGTAAGCCTTCAACTCTCCTAATCTTCCAGTAAAGTATCTCATGGATCAAGCAAACTTGGCGTGTCCAAGTACACTTCAGCTTTGCACTGAATGGAACCACGACAACGATTTAGCTCGTCGAGAATTCCAGAACAAGTTGATATGGAAGTCAAGCTAAAAGGTGAAAAAATGTACACTTCGGTGAATTGTCGTGTCGTTCGGCGATGCCGACTAATGTTGCAGATTGGACTTCGTGCAATGATTTTTGGGTAGTTTTTGGAAACATATAAATTGATTTTTAAAAAGAGAAGACGGAGATCCCAAACAATATTATCATAGTTTTGAGAGCTTTTACTAGTTTTACATTGTTGAACATTCTTGCAGAGGATTTGGATCTTGGATTTGAAGAATTAGGATTTTATTATCAATTTTTCATTAGGCATCAGAGATTGTAGACAATTTTGATGGATTATCTATTTAATAACCATTACTTGCTTTTTGCTATGGTTGGCTAAAACCCATTCCCTTAGGGGTGTGATCATATAATGGAATAGATAAATTAGCTTGTGGGTATTGTTAATTGTTGAACTTAATTTTATTTTAAAATGGGTTCAATTGATTATCCGTGTTTTAATTGTTGAACCGAAGATGCAAATTCGGTTCTAGTTTAGCTCTCTATGCTTCCTTGAGGAAGAGTTATATAGTAGAATGAATGATTGATAGTTGTATTGATTTGAATTTTTACAATCCAGCTTTAGAAAGTGCATTTCATTTTGTTTAGCTTGAGAAAGTGCATTTCATTTTGTTTAGCTTGTTCAAGTTCCAGAGAATTCACTGGAAACATTATACAATATCAAGAGATAGATTTTATATTCAAACCCTATCATACCCATTGAGATTCAACATCTTAAAGCAATTAATATCTACTGATGATTCCGAGATTTGGACTCATTTTGGGCTTTATTTGGATAGATTTAGTGTCCTCAAATACTTATTTTGTGCCAATAAGTGATGTAAAATCCTTGATTTCTAGGTATTTGGATTGAGGAACAAAGGAAAGAAACTAATTGCAAAAAGGAATAAAGCGAGCTGAAAGAAGAAAGAAAACAGAGCCTGGTGATTCCCAAATCCATTTTGTGAATCGACGAGTGGCCATTTGACATCCAAAAGTTCCAGTGTGCCAAGCCTTGAACGAGAAAATCAAGTTGGCGAGAGAAATGAGTAGTCAGTGGATTGCTAAGTGATTCCGTGATGCAGAGTTAGATCGCCCAAAGTTATACACCTGGAGGATGTTGAAGGCCAAGGCAAGAAGGAGATGGAATGGACCAAACGGAGGATCGCCGAGTTTATTGGCAAGCCCGACTTACTGCACGGATTGGTTATTCGCAACATATTTTTAGCGACTATAAATACGTTTTCAAACATTAAGTTTAGTATCAAATTTTATTCTGAAAAATTTTTAGAATTAAGTTTCAGTTTGAACTTTGAGTTTTGAGGCAAGTTTTCCTTAGCTTTGAAGAATTGAAGATTTCCATTTTTGAGAAATTGGAAGTAGGTCTTTGAGATTCTTCGATTTGGACGTTTCTAAAGACAAAATTAATCATACCCATTTGAAGCAAACACAATTTGGTAACATTTTTTTATCTTTTTATGATGTCTAGTTAATACCCCAATTATTGGGGTGTGATTATGGGCTAATTTAGGATGTGGGTATTGATAATTGTTAGTTTAAATATTGTTTAGACGTGATTTCAATCTGTAATTGTGGTTCAATTTAAAGAATTGTAGTTGCAAATGCAATCTACCTTCGTGTTTTTGGCTTGCTCGAGAGAGAGGTTTTACAACCAATATTACTGAATTAATATGTGGGTATTAGGTTGTCATGGGTTCAGCTCGATAGAGTGAATCCTAAACCCTTTTCCACACATTCAGCTCGACAGAGTGAATGGACTAAAAGGTAGTTGTTCTTATTTGCATGCTTGTTTATGTTCGAGAGAAATCGACCTGATTCGAGGTAAATTATTCATGAGAAAGTTTATCCCTTCTAAAGTATAGCTTATTCACTAATTTACAGCTATTTACTACAGTTGAAATTACCCATTTGTCTTCATTAGCCTATAATCGAATCACATCCCAAGAACCCGTCTCATTATTGTCTTTTTCGTATTATTTTGTTGTTGCTGTAGTTGATAATTAAAATCAAAACCCTCTTATTTGACATTCGTGTCACCCCTTGATTTACATTATGTTTTTATTCGTAAATATCTATTCCTATGGCTGACTTGAGCATATTCATACTTTCATATTGCATCTTAAACACGTACCACTCCCTGTGGGATTCGACCCCAACTCATTTAGTTGGGTTATTATGCTTACTAATGATCATTGACGCTAAGAACTTGATTAAGTGTCCTTGAAACGTTAATCAAGATTGCGCCGCAGCTGTGGAGTGGTGTTTGTTGAGATTCTTTAGTTAAGTTGAATTTTGTTCTTTTTAGTTATAGTGGAATCTACTTATTTTTCAGTTTTGATTTTTGTTTTGGTTATTAAACAAAAGAAAGGAGCATGTCTTGTAGTAACAGTGACCAAATGGACCACTCTCCTTTGAAAATGATGATTCTTAGGGATAACATCCTAAGTTTCAATCAATTGGACGGTGAGTCAATCCATGAGTTCTGGCTGAGATTTACAGAACTATTGCAGTAGTTCCCAACTCATGGAATATCATATACAATGCCACTGGACTGCTTCTACAGAGGTCTTGGTCTAGAGAACAGAGGAGCGGCTGACCAAATTTATTTGGGTGGTCTCACACGACTACCCTATGCAATAGCAACCCAATTCCTTGATCACATGGCCAAGACCAGCAAAGGGACTGAGAAGGACCAGATTTTGGCCACATTATTTACTCAACTGGATCTCGTCGCTAAGCAGATTATGGAATTGGAGGGATCGTACAAAAAGAAAGATCGGTACATTCCCCCTGACGATCATATAAAGCCTAAGGAGTACGAGGGTGGACAAGTGGAAGAGATTCTCTCACTCATTCGCTACAAAGTCGAAGAACACAACAAAGTGTTGAATGAGATAAAAGAAAATCTCTCACTGTTGAATCAGATGAATGCTTCCCAATCCATATCTATTTAGTTGTTGTAGACCAAAATGGGTCATGTTTTGTCTCGTGTCTACCCCACAAATCCAAATTGAGTGGGAGTTGCGTTGTGCCACGACGTTAACTAAGGCTCCTTGGGAGGCAACCCAAGTTTTACTTCTTTTGTGTTGTGTTAGAAATAATCTTGTGTTGATTTTGCAGGTTGAAGTGTAGAATGTGTTTGAAAAGTGCAGGTTGGCGAGCTAACTATCCAGTCGATGACTTGAAGAAGAGGTCGGCCGGCCCGACATGGACCATCGATGGACTCAAGAAATTGTAAGGGTAAAGTCTGTAAAACTCGAAGAGCCTAGGTGCACTTTGGCGAAACGGCAACTAGGTTGGCGATCACGATTTTGTCCGTCGTTTGGACCTCCACATTAACTGGAGGTCTTATAAACCTCGATGAGGAAAGTACCCACTCGGTGTGTCATCGAGTGGATCGGTGAGTAAGACTAATGTCGCCGAATGGGTGAGAACTCGACGGTTTTCAAGGCCAAAAGTTTAAAAGTTCAAAGTCATTCACATTTCGTCACTTTTCAACTTTCCAAACTCTAACCTGCACTATTTTTTCCCATATTTTTTTATTTGTTATCGCTTTTTGGTCATTCATTATGTGTTCAAAGTTGGATTTTTTGCCGCCTAGCTTTTCAACTAATTTATTTGGCATAAAAATGTTGGTTTTCCAAGCCCCGAATTCATATTTTGCAATTTTACTCATTTGTAATTGTTCTTATCTAAGTGATGTGTGTTGGGCCTCTCTGATTTTAGTGATTGTGTTCTTGTGTGCCTGTTCTAATTTTAATATCATGCCTATATTTCCTATGTTGTTTGTTTCTCGAATTTTCGTGGTTAAAATTGGTCTAAATTGCTAGGTTGTGTTAATTTGTTGTTGGCTCTAGTGGGGTGGAGTCTAAGTAACCCACATTTGTGCTAAATGACGTACTTTGCGCAATCATGGAGCGATTGATGTCATTCTTAAGGACGTAAGTCGTCAAATGGAAAAATTTGGCAAAATCTGGAGAAGTTTGAGTATCCCGGGGAATGGGTATAATGGGTCTAACCCTAATTGAATGAGTGCATGGTTTGATTTTGTTTTCGGGGACTGCGGGGTTGAATTTTGGATGTTGGGATAAAAGTAGGCACGTTGGGCAGTTTGGCGAGCTCGCCGAACCACTCAGCGGTTCGCCGAATGTCCCTTGATCGCATTTAATTTGGTGTTAAATTAGTATTGGGTACCGTAACTTTTGGTGAGAGGCCTTAGTTCACCAAGGGCATTCGGTGACTCACCGAAAGTCCTTCTTGATCACTTTTCATGTGCCCCTAACCCCTAAAATGCATTGTAACTTTTGGTGGGCTAGTCCTTTCTCGACGAAAGGCCTATCCCATAACCGGCATGACATTTTTCTTAGAAATGTTGAGCCAATCCTTTCGACGAGCCCGATCTGGCTCATTGAAGTGATTCGGCGACTCACGGTCCGGTTCGACGAGCCTTTCTGCAATATGAAATATGTTCTTTTGCTTGAACTATTTCTCACTTTCTTCTGATGTTTTCGCAAATATGGCTAGACCAAAAGAGGCTGGTAGAGACATGCCACCCCACAAGAGGGCTAAGGGAATAACAATTAATGAGGATGCAACTGCATCTAGCGCTAAGGTTGCTAAACTACCCACCACAGGTGGGAAAGGAAAAGGAAAGGGCAAGGCACCTGGACATGTGTAACCGGAGGCCAGCTGTGATAGTAACGTCATCTATACCACTTACCTCACAAGTTCAGAGAGTGAGGGCGAGCACCAGAACCATCAGACTGGAACTTCTAAGCCTGAAGATGAGCTACTAGCAGCCCATAGAGCGGAGCTACATTCCAAGAGACTGAATGATCTGTCTAGGATCAGGGCTACCCAAACCCCTACAACTCAGCCTTCTCCAGCACAGGCTACGCAGGGTCCTCCTCCCCCGTCTATGAATACACTGAAGAATGAGGAGCAGAGGACCATTATAGAAGAGAAGTGACAGTCGACTAATGAGGTCATTGACAGATATCCAGCTATCAATAGTTTCCTGAGGTCACACAAGTTCTTGCTGTTCACTCGACCCCGAGGACCTTATGTTCCAAACTAGGTCTGGGAGTTCTACACCGCTTATGGAGCTCTAGTGCCACAAGGGAAGAAGCCGACCGCCAAATTCAATCTAGTAGAATATGTGGTTGTTAGGGGAAAAAAGTGAAGTGTGACAGTGATGCTATCAATGCAGTCCTGGAGTGCTCAAATGATATTGACGATGACTTTCAGCACATGATCGTGACAAAAACGCTGGAGAACATGACAAAATGATTGGCTCCTTTGATATCAGACGGCACTCCCAACTGGCTCGAGGTTGGGGCAGCCATTGAAAAGAAGGACCTCAATGTACCATTGAGGTATTTGTTTGGCTTCATCAGCAGTAACATCATGCCCTCCTAGAACGAGTCAATTCTCCTCCACATCAAAGCAACCTGTCTTGGTTGCATCATTGATGAGAAAAGGCTGAATCTGGGGATTATTATTGCACAAGACACGCTTATCAGGGCCAAGCAGCGCAAACTTCCTTCCCCTTTCCGATGTTGATCACCGAGCTGTGCAGACAGGCTAGGGTCGCTAGAAATGAGAAGAAGGATGTGAAAGTGATTCCCAAATCTTTTACTCACATTCGGAGGATGGAGGCAGAGTACTTGAAGGATGAGGAAAAGAGAAAGAAGGAAGCCCAAGTGGACTCTTCCTCGGTTGTGGATACAGATGCATTACCTGCAGAGGCATCTTTTCCTACTAATTACCATGGGACTTCAGGTATACCTAGCACTACCCGTTCTACGACGTCTAGGACCTTTACTACTTACTTGCCTCCTAATTCTAGTAATGTTGTTGCTGCTGTCTCCCAGCCCCCGCTCACTTAGGCTGCATTACTACGGATTGGGCAGCAAGACCATTCTGCTGATCGACGTGCTGCCAAACTTGGGGCCACCATCACTGGCATGATCAAGAGGGACCTAGCGAATGTTGTGACACCTCTAAGTTCCACTATGGATGCCCTTGCGGCAAGGATAGTGGTGTGCGACCATGGCCAAGGGGCCACTGAGGAGGTGACGTCCCTAAAGGCTGCTATTGTTAAGCTAAGGATGGATGTGGACCAGTTAAAGTCTATCATATATCGATCATCTTCGAGACGGTGGAGATCCCAGATGCACCAGTTGATCCAAATGTGCCTATGGCTACCACCGTTGATGAGGTTCGAGCTGAAGAGCTAGCTAATCCCGAGTCCGAGGCTGAGACGGATGAGGAAATGCATAGGGGGACTAAAGAGTCTATGGTAGATGCAGTTGTGCAGACTTTTTTGGCAGACACACGCTTGGCTGACCCGAGTGGAGTTAGTATTGTTGTTACTACACTAGGCATTGAAGCCCTGACAGATGGAGCGACTGCATAGATGTGACTTCTTTTTACCACCCTCTTTGTCTTCTTTTATTGATTTTTCGATATTCAATTGCATTTAAGGACAAATTGCTTGTTTGTGGTGTGGTGAGGTATTTTTCGTACCTACCTCTTTTGTTGATGACATTTTATGTATGTATTGGGTTTTGTGCTATATATTGTGTTTTTGAACACTATTTTGGTGGATGTTTGACCTTGTGGCTCCTTATTTTGAATGTAAATGATTTTTGGACCCTTTCGAAATTTTTTTGCCACCTATTGTGTATTAAATTGTGGCTTTTCTTGTGCAAATTTGTGTGTCGATTTTGATCAGTACCGATGACTTGAATATCGCTCTAAATTGAACAAACGTGAATGTGCGGCTACAATTAGGCCAAAAGAAGTTACATAGGCAATATATAAACCTTCTGCATCTCATTGTGACTAGTCGTTTAAGGAATTGAGTCTCTTGTGATGAGCATTGCACAATAGCGAAAATGTGGAGTCTTGTTTGACATTGGTTTCAATGCCTTGTGTGATGAGCTTACTGTGAACCTTGTGTGATGAGCTTACTGTGAACCTTGTGTGATGAGCTTACTGTGAACCATGTGTGATGACACCTAGAATTTGCCCCGTTGGTACGGTTAACTAAGTGATGCAAGCTCTTGAAATGATCTTAGGCACCAATTTTAATGAATGGAACAATTTGACATTGTACCTTTTTTGTGGCCTACTTGTGAGTGATTGAACTTTGCTTGAGCACCATTTAAGCCTTAGACTTTTTCTTGGAAGAAACTTGAGCAAATCAAACCTCTCTTTATCCATTCACCTATAGTCCTAATGAATTGTGATTTGTTTGAATAACCAACTTAGGTCAAAAGCCTAAGTTGGAGGTGTGGTGAAAAGAGAAAGTATATCAAGAACTTCAAAGAAGTACCCCTCTACCCATGGGATTGAAAAAGATGGAATCCATTCATACAAAAAAAATGAAGGAAAATGAAAAAGAATGAAGAAGTTTCAAATAAAGTTGTGAAAGTGCGAAATAAATGGGGTGTCCGGTATTCCATGGAAAAAGTGAATAATGGGCTGACTTTTGAGCATAAATGAAAAATGTTGAAGAAAAGGGAAGAAAGTGTTGTTCATACCATATTTCATGAGGACAACAGCCAATGAGCCTAAATTACCATACCCTTACACTCAGCCCCGTTACAAGCCTTGAAAAGACCTTTTTATCTTCAGTGAGCTGAAACGAGTGTTGGTTGGAAAATAAGGGCAAACCTATGGGTTGAGTCATGCATACATTCACTTATGTTGAGCTTAAACTTACATTTGAAGCAAGTATTGTGAGCATTTGAATCTTTGATAATGGTGAGTCACAACTTTAATCTTTGAGGGCACAATTGATCCTTGCATAAGTAAGTTCAGTCTTGTTTTGCGCATTCATGATTGAGTCTTGTGTAGCACGATTTGAGACATCCTTTTTTAACCGCTACACTTGAGTCCTACTTGAGCACAAGCAAATATTTAATTTGGCGGTGTTGATGAGTACGAGATTTGGACTCATTTAAGGCTTTATTTGAATAGATTTAGGGTCCTCAAATGCTTATTTTGTGCCAATAACTGATGTAAGATCCTTGATTTTCAGATAATTAGATTGACGAACAAAGCAAGAACACTAATTGCAAAAAGGAACAAAGCGAGTTGAAAGAAGAAAGAAAAGAGAGCCTGCTGATCGCCAAGTCCATTTGGCGAGTCACCGCGTGGCCATTTGACCGCCTAAAGTTCCAGTGTGCCAAGCCCTGAAGGAGAAAATAAAGTTGACAAGAGAAAGGAGCAGTCGGCGAATCACCGAGTGATTCCAATATGCAGAGTTAGATCACCCAAAGTTACAGACATAGAGGATACTAAAGGTCAAAGACAAAAAGGCGATGGAATGGACCAAAGGGCAGATGGGCGAGCTGATCGACGAGCCCTACTTACTGGGTCGATTGGTCATTCGCAACATATTTTTGGCGACTATAAATATGTTTTCAAACATTAAGTTTAGTATCAAATTTTATTCTGCACAATTTTTAGGATTAAGTTTCAGTTTGAACTCTGTGTTTTGAGGTAAGTTTTCCTTAGCTTTTAAGAATTGAAGGTTTCCATTTTTGAGAAATTTAAAGTGGGTTTTTGAGATTCTTCAATTTGGCATTTGTAAAGACGAAATTAATCATACCTAGTTGATGGAAACATAATTCGGTAACGATTTTTATCTTTTTATGATGTCTAGCTGAAATCTCAATTCTTGGGGTGTGATTATCTGATTTTGGGTTGTTTTAGTTTGTGGGTATGGCTAACTGCTAGTTTAAATGTTGTTTATATGTGATTTCAATTAGTAATTGTGGTTCAATTTAAAGAATTGTAGTTGCAAATGCAATTCTACCTTCATGTTTTTTGGCCTGCTCGAGAGAGAGCTTTTAAAATCAAGATTACTGAATTGATGGTCTGTGGGTATTGGGTTGTCGTGGCTTCAGGTTGAGAGTGTGAATCCTAAACCCTTTTCCACACATTCAGATCGGGAGAGTGAATGGACTAAAGAATAGTTGTTGTTAATTGCATGATTGTCGATGTCGAGAGAAATCAACCTGATTCGGGGTAAATTGTTTGAGTGAAAGGTTATCCCCTATAAATTCTAGGTTATTCACTAATATACAACTATTTACTAACAGTTGCAATTACCCATTTGTCTACATTAGCCTATAATCGAATCACATCCCAAGAACAAGTCTCATTATTGTTTTTTTTCGTATTATTTTGTTGCTGCTGTAGTTTATAATTAAAACCAAAACCCCCTCATTTGACATTTGTGTCACCCCCTGATTTACATTATGTTTTAATTCGTAAATGTCTATTACTATTGCTGACTTAAGCATATTCGTACTTTCCTATTGAATCTTAAAAATGTACCACTCCATGTGGGATTCGACCCCAACTCATTTAGTTGTGTTATTATACTGACTAACGATCGTTGATGCTTATAATTGGATTAAATGTCCATGTAACATTAATCAATTACCCATTAAGCGAAATTAGTATTCTATTTCTCATAATCTTATGTCCTCTCTGTAATCATTCAAATCTCGTGTCACTCATTTTCGTTAGAACTTGGATACTAAAATCCCCCTCCTTATATTGAAAACTGAATATTTCTGATTAATTTTATGTTGTGTATCCGTTTTACTATAAAAATATTAGAACACATCTTCACTTCATACTTAAAGTCTTTACTGTATCACTCCATGCGAGATTGGCCCCAACTTATCATTGGGTTTATTCTTGTTAGGGACCACCTACACTTTGAATCAGAAGAAGTGTAGTTGACCATTATCAAAAATAGTGTCGCTGTTGTGGTGTGCTATTTAGAACTCCTTTATTGAACTGTTTTAGTGAACTAATTTTATGAATAGTAGAAGTTTCTAATTTTTGTTTCTTTGTTGATTGCTCAAAATAGGTGAAGAGATGAGTGTTAATGGTAGTAATGCAAGTAAACTTGGGAAAAATGATTACATCGAAAACTTGCATGATGTCAATGTGGATCAATTGAGAAATGCTGGCGCAATTCGATTGCCTCCAACTGGGGAAATGCAATTTTTCATGAGACCAGTACTTTGTTGGAGGTGTTGCAAATGACAGGTCTCTCTGGGGACATGCTCCTAGTGATCACATCCACAATTTTGTGGATGTGTTTGGACCGTTTTCCTTCAAAAACATAACTCAAGAGTCAGTCCAACTCCGTTTGCTTCTGTTTTCTCTAATGGGGGAAGCAACAAAGTGGTTGACTTAACTACCAATGTAGTCTATCATTTCTTGGGAGGAACTAACAAAAGTGTTTTATAAAATACTCTTCCATCCCTCAAAGATGGTTAAGTTGATGGATAATATCCAAAACATCAACCAGATTTATAGTGAGCCAATCCATGACACGTGGTTCAGGTCCCAAAAGTTGTTTCTTCAGTGTCCTACACATGGGTTGCCGGACAATGTGCTATTTCAATATTTTAATCGGAGTCTTGACACCATCAACAACGGTGTTGCCAAGCAACTCATTCGGAGGGAATCATGAGATAACCACTTGACATAGCGTTAGCTTTGCTTGATGAGATGACCAAAATTAATCGTGCAAGCTACACAAAGGATGATCAGGTGTCTTCATTGAATATTGGGCTGACGAAAGAACAAATGGAAAATAATGAAGAATGTGATGAAAACATGGCCAAGATAATGACCCAAATGAAACTATTGACAAAACATTTCGTGGGAGGTAGTTATAAGCACATGAACGCGGTTGGTGCTAATAGTGGTGTGAGTCCTGATGACGCACAATTTGAAGCCATGTACAATGAAAAGGTACAATTCTCGTCAAACCAAACAGGGGGTTCTCATCCAAGCTATCCAAGGCCGGTAGGAAATCATGGTTGGAACAATGATAGTGATGACAGTTGGAGAGATCGGGATCAAGATGGGCATGATCGGCATGCAAATTGGAGAGATACAAATGGTGACAAAGATGAATACCTACCTCCTCGTGAATGTCCAAATTCGAATGAACCAAAGGATGACCCCATAAACTTTCACATCAAGGATATGCTTACCCATATCCTACACAAGATTGAAGGATTTAATAAGGTACTAAAGGAGATGAAGGATGATGTCTCATCTTTAAATCAAATGATGACCTCACACTGGGTTTCCATAAAGCAACTTAAGATTCAAATGGGTCAAATCTCATCTCACTAAATCAAAGACCAAAAGTGGTTCTTCCTAGTGATGCCTTCGTCAACCCGAAGAATGAGGTATGAATGCATCACCACGCCGTGCCACGATGTTTAACCTATACAATTTAGGGCTTTATAGGGATTAGAGTTTTTTAGGTTTAGGGGTTTTTTTGTTTTTTAGGTGTTGTAAGAGTTAAGTGTTTCTTAGGGTTTTTTTTGGTGTTTTTTAGGTTTAGGGTTTATGGATTTTTAGCATTTAGGGTTAGAGCATAGGGTTTCTTAGGGGTATTAAATGGTTTTTAGGGTTTATTTTAGGGTTTGTAATATTTTGGATTTCTTAAGGTTTAGGGTTTAGGGTTTTAGGTTAGGATTTAGGGATTAGGGCTTATGGTTTTTTAAGGTTTTGGGATTTAGGTTTAGGGTTTGATCTAGGTTTTTAGGGTTTAGGGCTTTGGGTTTTTGAGTGTAAGGTTTTTTATGGTTTTATAGGTTTAGGGGTTAGGGGTTAGGGCTTAGGGCTTAGGGCTTTTTTTGTGTTTTTAAGCTTTAGCATATACGATTTAGGGCTTTATAAGGTTTAGAGTTTAGAATTTTTTAGGTTTAAGGGTTTTTGGGTTTTTAATGGTTAAATGTTTCTTAGGGTTTTACAGGGTTTAGGGCTTAGGTTTGTTTTGAGATTTTTAGATTTAGGGTTTATGGATTTTTAGGATTTAGGGTTTCCATCTAGGGTTTTGTAGGGGTTTTAAATGGTTTCTAGGGTTTATTTTAGGGTTTATAACATTTACGGTTTCTTAATGTTTAGGGCTTAACGTTTCTTTGGGTTATAGTTTTAGGATTTAGGGTTTAGGTTTTAAGTCTTAGGGATTTTTTAGGTTTAGGGTTTTATGTTAAGGGTTTTATCTAAGTTTTTAAGGTTTTGGGCTTTCAGATTTTTAGGTTTTAGGCTAAGGGTTTTATCAAGATTTTAGGGTTTAGGTCTATGGAATTTGTAGGATAGGGTTTTTTAGGATTTTATAGCTTTAGGGTTTAGGGCTTGCGGTTTTTTTTTTTGTGTTTTTTTGGGTTTAGCATATACGATTTAGGGCTTTATAGGGTTTAGAGCTTAGAGTTTTTTTAGGTTAAGGGGTTTTTCGATAATTTTTGAGTTTTTAAGAGTTAAGTGTTTCTTCGGGTTTTTTTACTCTTTAGCGTTTAAGACTTAGGTTTTTTTTTTTGTTTTTAAGGTTTAGGGTATAGAGCTTAGGATTTTGAAGGAATATTAAATGATTTTTAAGGTTTATTTTACAGTTTATAGGATTTAGGGTTTTAGGTTAGAGTGTAGGGTTAAGGACTTAGGGTTTTTTAAGGTTTAGGGTTTTAGCTTAAGTGTTTTATCAAGGTTTTTAGGGTTTAGGGCTTTGGGTTTTTTGGGTTAAGGTTTTTTAGGGTTTTATATGTTTAGAATTTAGGTTCTAATGTTTTTTGTTGTGTTTTTTAGGGTTTAACATATACAATTTAGGGCTTCATAGGGTTTAGTGTTTTTTAGGTTTAGGGTTTTTTTTGTTTTTAGGGTTTAGTGCTTGAGTTTTTTTTTGTGATTTTTAGGTTTAGGGTTTAGAGCTCAGTGTTTTGTAGGGGTTTTAAATTATTTTAGGGTTTATAGGATTTCGGGTTTCTTAAAGTTTTAGGGTTTTAGGTTAAGGATTTTGGGTTTTAGGTTAGGGTTTAGGGTTTAGGGCTTATGAATTTTTTAGGTTTAGGGATTTATGTAAGGGTTTTATCTAGGTTTTTAGGGTTTAGGGCTTATGGTTTTTTGGGTTAAGGTTTTTTATGGTTTTATAGGTTTAGGGTGTAGGGCTTAGGGGTTTTTTCTGTCATTTAAACTTTAGCATGTATGATTTATTGGTTTCTAGGGTTTAGAGCTTACGAGATTTTAGGTTTTAAAGGGTTTTTAATTGTTAAATGTTTCTTAGTGTTTGTTAGGTTTAGGGTTTACAAATTTTTAGGATTTAGTGTTTCGAGCTTAGGCTTTTCTAGGGGTCTGAAATGGTTTTTAGGGTTTATAGGATATAGGATATCTTGATGTTTAGTGTTTCGAGTTTCTTAGGGTTTTAGGTTTAAGATTTAGGGTTTTAGTTTTTTTTTTTTTCCGTTTAATGACCCTTGAGGGGGTCAAGGGCTTAACAACACCCCTAGGGCTTCATATAAATAAACAAAACAAAAAAAATACTAGGAGGGGGACATAAACTTTACCTCCAATCCTATGTTGGTTCATGAATCAACTTTCCTACTAAGGATAGTCAACTCATACCCATATTATAAAAGGAAATCTAATAACTAATCACCTAAAAGAGAGGACTCCTCTCGATACAAAGAAACTAGGAAACATAAATAAGGGAGAGTCTCCCCCTACAAAACTAAGAAAATAAATAAAAATGAGACCTAATCAAAGAAGCTATATCTATGAAGAGGTAGCCCAATTGACGAGGGTAAAGAAACAAAGTGTATAGAGACATCTATACAGAGTAAATCAAGATCATGGAGGTTGCTTATTCCTTTTCATCTCTTTCCTCCAAAAATTTGTCATGCCCATTTTTTCCAACAGATAACTTCCTATGACTGCGGTAGGTAGTTGATTATAGGTGTACAAGTGATGAACAACATCTGATCTATGGCTCCTTTTTGACAAAAAATTCAGCAGTACAATTTAGTTCTCTATATGTCTGTTTTCATTAGAAGAATTCCAACTGATTGATGAGATTAAAAAGAGAGTTGATGTATTGTTGGAGTGCCAAGGAGGTTTGCTAGCTTGGTTGAGCCATTTGGTAAGGAGCTCCGAATCCACTTCAACAATAATACTCTTATAACAATGATGCAAACACCAACCAATGTCGTGAGTAGCCGCTTGAGTTTCTGCTTGGTTATTGCTACCAATATAAAGAGGAATCGTGAAGGCATAAATAATGTCACCATTTGCATCTCGTAAAATGCCTCCAACCCCTATATTGACCGGGTTGTTAAGTGCACTACCATCGGTGTTGAGGTATAATATGTTGTGGGAGGGACTCTCCCATTTTATATCTCTGATATGGACTGTCTGGCAGCAACCTTCAATCACCTTGATTATTTTAGTAAATTCCCTAGGCAATTGCTCGTAAGAGTAGGCCGAATTGAGAGTGTTTTGATTATCCTTGTAGATAAGAAATTGAACTCTAGCAATACTCGATCGTTTTTCCCCATATTTAGCCGAACACCTATTCTTCCACAAAATCCAACAAACAATGATGGGAAGGGACATAATTAATAATTTATGAACCTCATTATTTCTTGGCAGACTTGACCACTGTAGTAGAAGATTTTTCAGAGGTTGTTGCCTGTGAAAAGGGCTGGAAAAAAAAATCCAGATGTGTTTAGAAAAGTTCTTGGTAACAAAAATATAATCGATGTCATCCCAACCTGGATTAATACAACAAGAACACTGAATAGGTTCACCACCAAAAGAGCTAATATTTTCATTAGTTAGAAGCTTAATTCTCAAAGCACTCCAAAGAAGAAAGGAAGCTTTAAAAGGAACATTTTTATGCCAAGTGAGGGTGTTAATTTGACTCTTGTGTTTCTTTTTTCTAATGTTGCCTGTGCAGGTAAAGTCTCAATATCAACCGGTGGGGATGTATCCACCGGAGTTTCCATCTTTCTCTCAGTTCATCCTTCAAGTACTCGGCATCAATATGCCGGATGTTAGTAGAGGAGGTGGGAGTCATTTTTACATCTGTCTTTTCATCTCGCGGCACACGGGCCTGTCTGTACAGCTCGTTCATCATCACCGGAAAGGGGAGAGATCTTTGTCGCTGCCTAGCTCTTATGGCCATCTCTTGCCAATAATTGCACAAAAATTGATGCTCTTTCTAGCAATAATGGATCCAAGACATGCCTCCTTTGTGTGGCAGAGGATAGACTCATTCTGGGATGGCATGATTGTGCTACGAATAAACACGAACCAATACCTCATTGTCACATTGAGGTCTTTATTCTCTATTGGCACTCCAACCTTAATCCACCTAGAAGTATTGTTAGAAGGAGAGGGTCCAACCAACTTTTCATATCGTCCAATGTCATTCGCTTGATTATACTTTGGTAGTCATCTTTAAAGTTGTAAGTGCATTCCAAGACAACGTCGATATCATTACTATCACATTTTACCTTCTTCCCCTAGACAATCACATAATCCATGGGTTTGAAGACACTAGATTTCGTCTTCCCTTGTTGTACCAAAGCTCCGTAGGCTAAGTAGAAATCCTGTACCCAAAAAGGAATGTAGGGACCCCGTGGTTTTTTAAAAATCAGGAATTTTTTGGACTTAAAAGTGCTCCATATCTCCGGATATTTCTCCACCACACCATATGTTGACAACCTCTTCTCCTCAATAATAGTCCTCGGTCCCATAGCCTTTAGTCTGTTGAGAGACCGAGGAGGAGGACCTTGTACTGGTGGTTCTGGACCCACAATATGTGCAGGATCTGGAGGTGGAGGTGGAGGAGGAGTCTGAGGCACTCAGATCCTAGACGGATCATTAATCCCGTTCGAGTGAAATTCTTCTCTCCTGGCTAGTAGAAGCTACCATCCTCAAGCTCAGAGATGGAATCCTAGAATCCTAGTGTTCTACCTCGTTGTCTCATGAGGTGAGCTGAGTCACGTAGACTCCATCACTCTCGGAGCTGACCTCTGGGGACTCCACCATGGGCTCCTTTCCCTTACCTTTGACTTTTCCTCCCTTGGTAGGGAGTTTGGCGACCTTTGCCTTGGATGTAGTTGCAATTTCATTTCTAATGATTCCTTTTACCCACTTGCGGGGTGGCATGTCTCGTCCTGGAACTGTGGGTAGCCATTTCTGCAAAACACATAGAAACGAGTTAAAAATAATTCAAAAACAGTGCAGAAATAAAGGTGCAGAAAGACTCGCCAACTGTCACGGAGTGACTTAGGTGAGCCAGATCGGGCTCTCCCAAAATCCTAGGTCAAATTTTTTTTTAGAATAAAGGCATGTCGATGATGATCATGGCCATATGACGAATCGCAGACACTAATCAACGATTTTGGAAAAGCCCGCCGAATATTGAAGAGTTATTTTAAGGGTTAGGGGCGCAGAAAGGGCTATAAGGGGAACCTTTCAGTGAGTCGCTTAGTGAACTCGGCGAGCTCAGGCTTCCCGCCGAGATTTACAAAACAATTTAGCCAAAAATTAAAATTAAGGGTGATTAAAGGGGCATTCTGGCAAACTGTCGAACCACTCGACGAGCTCGACCAAGCACGCCAAACGGCCCAACTTGCCAGTTTGCAACACCGTTTCCCAAAATCAAGTTCGTATCCACTGAAATAAAAATCAACCACAAACATCATGCAATTAGATGTAGACTCATATGACCTATGCCCTCGGGGTACTCAGACTTCCCCCAATTTTGCCAAAATTGGCACTTTGATGACTTTTGCCCTTAAGAATGACATCAAACGCTCCATCATTGGGAAAATTACGTCATTTAACACAATTCGGGGTTTCTTAGACTTCACCCAACTAGACCCATTACAAAATTACTGCAACACTACAATTTAGAACCAATTTTAACGCACAGAACACGTGAATCGATCGATATAAGCTTTTAAGCACAAGTTCACACCAATTACGGCCAATCCAAGACATTCAATACAATTAAAGAAATTACCCAACATCAAACAACATGCAATTACCTATTGCATTTGATTTCAAGCAGAAAATCAAACCATCCTCTATTCGGAATATCAAACTTTGAATAGCTAGGCGACAAAGTTTTGCAATTTCGAGCATAAAATCACACAAAAATGCGTGTAAAATAGTGGAATGAGGAAGATTTATAGTTCGGGTGAAAATGCACGAGAGGTAGAAATGAGAGAAGATGAAGGATTTGGAAATTTTAAATTGTTTGGCCTTTAAAACCTATCAGTTCGCGGAACCATTGGCGGAGTAAGTTGTGTTCGACCCACTCGGCGATGCTCCAAGTTGTACTTTACCTCACTGAGTTTTACATGATCTCCAGTTAATTTGAGGGTACAAACGACGGACAAAATCAGGCTCGTCGACCTATTCGGTAAGTCGCCGATTAAGGAATTAGCCCGCTGAGTTTTACAGACTTCCACTTCAGGCTTAGTTTGTCCAACTGCAGTACATGTCGAGCTCGGCAACCTATTTGGAGTGGTGCCGACTGGACTTTTGGCTCATCAAATTGCCCATTTTCCCACACACTTCAATTTTAAACCTGCACAATCAACACCTATTATTTAAAATCAAAACTAAAGCATAAAAAACTTGGGTTGCTTCCCACGAAGCATTTAGTTAACGTCCTGGCATGACAAAATAACCCATTTACAGATCATTGTTCGGGTTTGCTAAAGTAACAATTTGTAGGCCCCATTTGTCTTTGGATTGAAATAAGTAGAGATTTAACCCATTTGGGTCTCCATATGATTGATAGAGACTGAGTGAGAGGTCACCGTCTGATTGAGAGTTGAGACATCCTCTTTCATCTCTTTCAATACTTTGTCTGACCCTTCAACTTTGTTGAGAATGCTTGAGAGCATGTCTTCCGTACGACCACCTACAGATTCCTTGGGCTTTTGACGCTCATGGAAGGGACATACCAACCTTTGCCACCCTCTATGTCCTTCCATGTGGGGTTACGATCAGGCCAATCTCTGTCACGGTCTCTCCAGACCTCATCTCTATTCCAACCTTGATTTCCACTTGGTCTTGGTAGTTTGCACGATAACCTCCTCCTTTATTGTCTAGGAAGTTCACTTCCTCATTGTACAACGCTTCAAATTGTTCTTCATCGGGGTTTACTCCACTAACACCTATATCATTAACAGTATTTGTACCAACATTCTTGAGACTTTTAGCCAAGATATTCCGCTGGGTCATCATTTTGGCCATGTTTTTGTCTGTCTCTTGATACTTTTCGATCTTCTCTTTTGTCATCTTAAAATTTAGATGAGAGACTTTGACCTCACGAGTGTACCATTCCCTATTAATCCTTGTCATACAATCAAAGAGCTGAGATGCCAATTCATAGGGTTGTTGCATTATACCACTGAGAACAACTTGATGAGCAACTCGTTTGTTCACTGAAATCGAGGCTCCTATATAAGTATTGCAACAACAAATTTTTTGGAAATCGATGAGTTGGGTATTGCAACACCAACTGCTTAAACCTCAGTCACGTCTCATGAATTGGCTCACATTATAAGCATTTGAAACCTTGGATACTATCCCTAAGAGTCATCATATTTGATGGGGGAAAGAATTGCACTTGGAATGCAGTAATAAGGTCGTCCCATGAAGTGATGGAATCCCTTGGCAACTCAGCCAACCACTTACTAGCATCGCCCATCAGAGAAAATGGGAAAACCTCAGACCAACTGATTTTTGTGATATGCTCTTATATGAGAATGGACCACAAACGTCAATGATGTTTTGAATATGCTCATGGGGATCCTCGTGAGCCAGTCCCCCAAATAAACCATTCAATTGTAGGAGGTGAAGCATTGTGCTAGTAATGTTAAAAACAGTGTTTCCTTCAGTTGAAGGTAGATGTATTGCCCCCATACCACCTAATAAAATTGGGTCATTGACGCAGTGTTTTGGGAAGTGAGAAGGGGAAAAAAGCGACGAGTGCTTGCTTCAAAGCGAAGCGCGTGCTTTTTTAAAGTAAAGTGATATTTAGTATAAAAATTAAAAAATATTAAATAACTGAATAGAGGTAATATATTCTTAGATTAAAAGTAAATAGATAGTCGATAATACTCATAAGTTATAACATATAGAGCAAAAAATCAAAAACATAATTAAATCACAAAAGAATCAAACTCCTATTCTACAACAAGATCCGCAAACTCTTCAAGTGCCATACCCAAGGGTTATACTTGGTCATCATCTTCTTCATCATCAAAAGGATCATCAACAAGGTTTCGACTTGAACCGACCCTCTAGCTCCTATTTCATTGCCCCTTAAAGTACTCCCCCTAAAACTACAAATATTCTCCTCAACACCACTTGCCATAGAAACATCACCATAAGTGAAACTTTCTCCTTCGTACACTTTTTTATCTTGGTGATCTTGGGGTGCTCCGATTAACCATTCATTTACCTCATCAATACTATCCAATAAAATTGGATCAATGGTATTACGAGCATTGTAATGACGCGCCGATGTTCTATTATATTTTATGAACACTAGATCATTGAGGCGTGTCAACTCAAGCCTATTTCTCTTTTTACTATGAATCTTCACATAGTAGAAAGTAATTAATCGGAGGACTTAGGATTATTAAGATTCCAATTAATTTAGTAATAATATAATGTAGTTTCTCACATGTTCATACACGCTCCAATCTCTCTCACAACCAGATGGGCTACAAGTTAAACTTTGCCCTCTAATAGCAAATTGTTGCATGTTTGGGACATTATGTCCATATTGCATCCACCATTCAACTGTGGAAAAGTTATTTTAAAAGATGTGTAATAAGTTAAAAGTTGAAGCTTTAAACACAATTAGAAGATGAAATTCTTACCTGGTGAAGGTTCTAGCTCTAATGGTTGATTCAACTCCAAATAGGCCATCCGCTGTCATATACACACCAAGTTCCTCCCCTATTTTGTGTTGCAATTTTTATCTGGGATCATCCTCTTAACACATTTATGATATCCCTGCCACAAATCTTCAGTTAAAGTCTTCATGTCATTATTTTTATAATAGAGCCCTGGGTTCAAAATGTGTCCCGTTGCATGCAAAGGTAGATGAAGTTGTTCTGTCAACCTTGCATCAATGATTTCAAAAACACTCTTATATTTCCTTGTATCATAATTGAATTCCTTTTCAATACTTTCTTTGGCCCTGTCCATGGCTTCATGAATGTAACCCATTGGTGATTTTTTCTCCCCATCCACCATACGTAGTACATGAATTAAAGGACCACCAACTCTGAGTGCTTGAACAACGTCATTCAAAAAAAATGGACTAATGATGTGTCTCGCAACTTCTTTACCAAGAGTTTCCTTTGAATAGATACTCTCATTCCATTCAGTTGACATAAACAAAGTTTTCAAATTTCTCTTTTTCTTATAAAAATTATACAAAATAAAAAAAACTGTTGCGAAACTTGACTTAGCGGGTTTTACCAAATTTCTTTGCTTTGTGTATCTCCTTATCATATTCAACAACAATGCCATTTGATTGATGTAAGCATGTATCTTAACAGCTTTACCAAAAACTATTAAAAAAATGGTAGTTAGAATGTAAAGAAAACTAACATGAAGTTTAAAAAAGAAAATTAAATATCAAGACTCAAGCTCACCTGTAGAATTCGGGGCTTCTTTGAAAATGTCAGCAAACATCAAGTTGATATAGTGAGCAGCACAAGGAGTCCAGAAATTATGTGGGAAAACTCCCTTCAACATGTTACCCGCATTTTTGTTCTCATTTGCATTATCCATCATAACTTGTACAACATTTTCCTTGCCTATCTTCATGATAGTCTTCTCAAACAAGTTAAACATCCTATTAGAATCTGTAGAAGAGTCACTAGCATCATAAGTTTCAAGGAACACACTCCCTCTTGGAGAATACACCAAAACATTAATGACCATTTTTCCATTCCTTGCATCCATTTATCCATCATAATCGAACAACCATACGTTTTCCATTGACCCTTATGTTCTGCTATTATCTTTTTTGTCCTTTCCACCTCCTTTTGTAGAAAAGGAACTCTTACCACAGGATAGGTGGGGGGTTTCATTCCAGGGCCATATTGTCTGACTGCCTCAATGCATTCACGAAATCTCTTTGTATATTTAACACAATTGAAAGGAAGCCATGCATCATACATCCACCTAGAAAAAGCAGATACAACATGATCCCTCAAAATCTTTCTAAAAGATTCTAAGTCTATAGGTCCACATTTTCTCTTTTCGTTTGGTTTTTGGGAGAAATAAAGATTCATAGGACCCTTGATAGTACTATTGATGGAAGACCCACTCCCACTACTTGAAGGCATCATTTGATGATTTGAGGGAGGCCCCATTGCCATATTCACTTCAATTTCATCATCATCCATTTCATCATTATCAACAAGATTAACCATGGATGCTTCCTAGTTCATTTGAGTTTTAAACTCATTTTTATTCAACAAATATTCTTTGATCTCTTCCTTCACTTTATCCCGGACATTCGGACATGCATTTACATTTGACTTTTGTGTAACAACCCGTAGGAGTTCCATACGCCCAAGTCTGGATCCCTTTTTTGTGATATTTTGAATAAGAAAATAGAACTTCACTAGTTACTACAAGCAAAAAAGAAGTGTCACTTAGTAACAAAACAACGAATTTACTAAGTAAGAAAAATAAAGACTATTAAGATTTAAGAGCAGCAACCAGCATACACACATTACTGATCACAGTCACATTGTATTGAAATTAAAAAAAAATAGAGCAGCAAGCATACACACATCACTGATCATAGTCATCGTATAGAAATAAAAAAGAAAACAGAGCAGCAAAAGAATTGGTAAAAATAGTGCAGTAATATTAATTAAAAAAAATAGGTTAGTAGTAATAGAGATTAAAAAATAGAGCAGAAAATAGATATAGGAAAAAAAATACAGCAATAAAAATATATAAAAACACCCAACAACAACCAAAAAAAAAAAAAACAGTAGTAGATCAGTCGCAGTAGCCTTGCAGAGAAGAAGAGAAGAAGAAGAAGAGAACTTCCAACAATAGCAGCTTGGCAACAACCAAAGATAGAAAAAAAGTCACATAGCAGTCACAAAGAAGAAAAGAAGAAGAGAAGAAGAAGAGAACCTACAGCAGCAGTTGGAGCTTATTAGTCTCATAGAAGTCCAAAAAATAATTTTGAAGTCGCGAAAGAGGTATGTGAAGTCGCGTGAGGATTTCAGAAATGAAAAAAAAAACCTTACAATTTTAAAAAAACAAACCCTAATTAGCATTTTTTCAATTTGAGAGAGCTTTTTCACACTTTTGCTTTTCTTGCGCTTCTCGCTTGTACAGTAGAAGCGAGCGCGTTTTCAATGTCGCCTCGCTTCAGGAAATAAAAGTGCAGGGGCCTCGCCTCGCCTCTTGCTTTAAGCGCGCTTTTCCTCACTTTT
Organism: Solanum gandarillasii; assembly: GCA_029582405.1. Taxonomy (NCBI): domain Eukaryota; kingdom Viridiplantae; phylum Streptophyta; class Magnoliopsida; order Solanales; family Solanaceae; genus Solanum; species Solanum gandarillasii. The sequence goes on along the minus strand of JAJONY010017254.1, from coordinate 2,392 downwards.
TACAATACTGTATTGACGTCATTGAGGTTTCCAACATCATCTTGGTGGCCCACTTGGATACCATTACTTCCGTTAACACTCATCTCCTACTATGTTTAACCCAACCAACACAAAACCAAAAACTGAAACAAGTAGATTCAACTATAACTAAAAAGATCACAATTCAACTTCACTAAAAGAATTTTAAACAATAACACTCCCCGGCAGCGACGTCTTTTTGATTCATTAGTTTCAACGTTTATCAAATACACCTCATACAATTATAGGTGCAAATGATCGTTAAGCAATATAAAATCCAACAAATGAATTGGGGCCGAATCCCACAGGCAGATGTATGTGTTCAAATTCAATTAAGAAGTACGAACATGATCTAAATAGATATAAGAATAGACATTATCGAAAAAAGACATGAAACAAATCGAAAGGGGTGATACGAATGTTAGATGGGGGGTTTTGGTTTGAAATTATCAATTACAACGTAGTCACAAACAAATTGAAATAACAATAAGGAGAGGAATTCTCAGAATGTGATCGATTATATGCAAATTTTGATATATATGTAAATAAAACTACTAGTAAGCAAGTAAAAACCAGTGGGTAGTCTAGAGTATATGGGAGATTGTTTTCTCTCGAACAACTATCCTGAATCAGGTGATTTCTTTTGAACATCAACAAGCATAGCAATAAAGAACAGCCCACACCTTAATTCATCCGCTCTCTCAAGCTAGATGGGTAAGATTGGTCTTAGGATTCACTCTCTCGAGCTGAACCCAACTCAACCGAATACCTACAAACCATTAATCAATAGTCTTAGTTCTAAAACCTCTCTCCCGAGCAAGCTAAGAACAAAAAATTAGAACTGCATTTGCAAATACAATTCATAAATTAAACCACAACTAATGATTAAATCCACTTCTATATAGCATTTAAACTAGTAATTAACAATACCCATAAACTAATTCAACCCATAATTGCATGATCACACTCCAAGAATTGGGGTTTTAGCCAAACATCATAAAAAGGTAAAATTGGTTACCAAAATGATTATCCATCAACTAGGTAAGAGTAATTAATCCTTTACAATGCTTAGAATCGAAGAAAATCAGTAACCTGATGCTTATCGTGACCAAGGACACTAACTTACGATTCGAGTGTCTACGATTGTTTATAGTATAGTAACCCAACTAAAAGTTGGGGTCGTGTCCGAAGGGAGTCGTGTTGAGAATTAAAAGAAAAATAAAATTTAGCTCAAATTAGTCATAGCTAAAGACATTAATGTACAAAAATATTGTAATATAATGGGGGCAACACAAAAGTGTCAAATATCAATAGGGATTTTGTCACAAGTAGTAAAAACAACAAAATTTAACAAGATAATCAAGTATGGGGAAATGTTCTTGGGGTGTGACCGCAATACAAGTTGAGATAAATCATTAAATACATGCTTTCAATAGGAAATTTGCAAGGTAATACTGACGAGACTAAGCTTTAGATGGAAATAAGTTCCCTCTCAAGTAGCTTTCCCCGTTTCAAATGGGTTCCTCTCGGACACCCATTTGTCGCATGAAGACCAGCTTACGCCTTACCCCACTAACTGTCTCAAGCTGAGTGTTAGGATATAGGACTACGGCTCACCCTCTCGGGCTGAACCTCATGTCTACCCACTCCTTAGGCCATCAATCTAGTAGTCTTGGTTTCGCGACCTCCCTCTCGGGCAAGCCGGAAACGCATGGGTGGTTTTGTATTTGCAACTACAAATCCATTAAATTAAACAACAACCACTAGGTAAAATCACCATTAAAATACATCTACCCTATCAGCAAGCAAATCCCAACAACAATATCAATACATATTTGCTAAATCACACCCCAAGAATGGGGGTTTTTACTCACACATCAAGAAATAACAAAATACACCTAAAATGATACTCAAATCACAAGGGTATAAGAAATTAAACCTTAATTTATGCAAAGGAAGAAGAATGGAGAAGAGTCATATCCAACTTGGGGAAAATGAAATCCTTCTCTCTTCAACTCTCCCACAAAACCCTTTCCAAACTTGAGAGAGAATATCTAAAAAGTACTACTCTATTATGAAAATAATAATAATGGTTCAGAACTTTTAAAATTAATAAATAGTTTAGTATTTATAGCCATTAGAAATTAATGCAGGCGAATAGTTCGGCGAGTCCGCCGAGTGACTCGGCGACTCGCCCATCTTCTGTCTCATCGATGTTGAGTGCTTGCCTACAACATCTTCACGTTCTTGTAACGACCCGGAAAATGATAGAGTGAAACTAGAGCCTCACATGTGAGTTTGGAGTCGAGAACTTAATGAAATGGTTATAATTGAATTTGACCCAAAAAGTTCTTAAAATGTGCTTCGGAAGTTA
>JAJONY010017253.1:0-50877 GCA_029582405.1 Solanum gandarillasii | reverse complement strand
CCCCCCCCCCCCCCCAATTTTTATTGGACAAAAAATAATAATTAATAAAAAATCAAAACATTTCATCAGTTCCAGCTAAAGAAGAACATAACATACACTCCAAGTTCTAGTTCAGCTGAAGAACATATAGTCCAACTGAAGAACATATGCTCTAGCTGAATCTGAAGAACGTACCTCCAGCTGAAGAACATACGCTCCAAGCTTTGTTAGTGTAAGACATTCTTTTCCCCAAATATGAAAAACTTTCTGTCATTTTGAAGAACACGATTTTCTCTCCAAGCTAAGTATGAAGAACACGATTTCTGTCAAACTTTCTCACTTATTTCAGGATGTCATGGTGAAGAGATGAAGAGCTACTCACTGAAGAACACGATTTCACAATTTCTTGTTGAAAGGATTTTGTAGGAATAGGGTTTATCAGGTAAGAAATTCTATCTTTGAAAGTCTAAATTTTAGCTTTAGGGTTTTGATATTCTTGTGTTGCTGATACAATTTTTGTTGATTTTAGCTCGTAGTTGTATAACCCTAAGCATTAATCACTAAATTAGTATAAATGGGCTGATTAGGGCTGATTAGTGTAAAGATGTATACTTTCTTGAATAGAACCTTTTACCTCACAACCAAAATCCCCTTTTCCTGGCTTGTATCTTCTTCTTGCTACTAGCAATGTTGATCAAACTATTAAATAACTCTTTTCTTTTGCAGTTAGAAATGACCCTTTTAATTCCTTAGCTGAAAAACCTTAATAAGTTGCAATCTTGGTTGAGTAAAACTAATGAAGCTCAGAACTTTTACAAATCCAGTGGCAGTTGATGACCAATTAGGCTTCACTTTGGCAAGTATAAATGCCCCCAAATAATTCTTTTATTCAAAAGCAAATAAGAAAGTAAAGATATTGGTTTTATAAAAATTGAAAGTTTGAAACTTGGGAAATCAATCAAGAATGAATTTATTTGATAGAGAGGGCTGAAAACAGTGCTGGATTAGGGGGAGACAACAAAGGAGGAAGACTCCTAAAAGAAGAAAATTCTAACCATGCTGGAAGCATTTCCCATATAAATACCTTTTGAGTACATCTCGAGGGGTAAGTTTGAATTGATGCCTTGAAGGATGCTTTTCTTATTAAATTAGGCAAGATGGTGGATCTTTGACTATTAATAAAAATTAAACTTAGATGCTTGAAAATACAGAAAATTAATTGCTTCTTACTCTTTGAAATATATGGTAGTAGTACTTCATTTGAATTTCATGGTTGAGATAATTTGTACTTCATTCACTTTTCATTGTTTTGCACAACTTTTGAATCTGGCTTGAAGAGTAGCTTTTTCCGAGTTATATTTGGCTTTTGAAATTGATGTTTAAGCAAAATTTAGGATAGTCAATCAATTGAAGGTCATGCGAACACTTGCTTTCGGTTGTTTTAAAATTTAAATTTTGCATAATCGGAAACAAAAGTTTTATAAATACTGAGGTATTATTTTCCCTACCATTTTCTTCCATGATAGTGTAGCTTTCATATTTTTCCATTTTATTTAGATTTTAGGGTGGAGTGATTAAGTTAGCTTTGGATAGAAATGACTGGCTAAGCTTTGGATAAAACTTTAACTTTTAATCATCTGAATTCCATTTATTAACTTTCTTTATTAATTGTGTCTATCCTATTAATTTTACTCATTTTTCTTTGGAAGTATAATCAACATTCAAAAAACATTTGTGGAGGATTCAAGGCTTGATTTGACATAGCACAAGAGCCATGACTAGGTAAGAAACTTTTATCATCTCATAACACATGATTCTGATAACTTACTCATGACTTTTAAAACTTGTTTGTGAAGTATTTAATGATTTAATGATTGTTATTGAAATATTAAATATTAATATCTTGATCTTCTAAGAATTCAAATATCCCATACAAGGATTGGATGAATTTAGCAAGGTATAGCAAAGAGTATATTGATGGTGTTGAATCATTCCTAGATTTTGCTTACTTTTATAGAGATCCAATAGGAGAGGAAATTCAGTGTCCATGTACAAAATGTTGTAATATTCGCTGGACTCGAAGGAATGTAGTGTATGATCATCTAATATGCTATGGATTTGTTAAAGGATATACTAGATGGATCAATCACGGGGAATGGGATATGAAGTTGAATGCTGACGATGATATGAATTACTCGCATGATGATATTGATGGGTTGTTGAATGATCAGTTTAGAGATGTTGCACAGGCGGAAGGAGTTTATGATGATCCAAATGAAGACACCAAGAAATTCTGTAACTTAGTTGATGAGGAAAGCCAAGAATTATATCCTGGTTGTACAGGATTCTCTAAATTATCATTCACACTTCGTTTATATTTGTTGAAGTGTCTACATGGATGGAGCAATGAATCATTCACTTCTCTTTTAGAGTTATTATAAGAGGCAATGCCCGAGTTGACCATTCCTCCGTCTTACAATAAAACCAAGTCTATGGTTAAGAATCTTGGTCTTGATTATGAGAAAATTGATGCATGTCCCAATGATTGCATGTTGTTCAGGAATGATCATAAGATGATGAATTTTGTCATACTTGTGGAGCTTCACAATATATTAAATTTCCTGAAATTGATAGTGAGCTTGAGCCTTCAAAAAAACAACATCAAGTATTAGCAAAGACATTGAGACACTTTCCGTTAATTCCTCGACTCAAAAGGCTATTTATGTGCTCAAAGACAGCAGATTCTTTGAGGTGGCACGACGAGGAGCATTCTAAAGATGGAAAGTTAAGGCAGCCACTGATGGTCTAGCATGGAAAGATTTTGATAGGTTGCATCTAGATTTCGCACTAGATTTTCGCAATGTGAGACTTGGCTTGTCAAGTGATGGGTTCAATCCAATATCGGACCATGAGTATATCACATAGCACATGGCCAGTTATGTTGATGGTGTGTAATCTGTCGCCTTGGATGTGCATGAAATCTGATTATTGTATACTTTCTTTACTTATACCTAGGCCGCGATCACCTGGAAATGACATTGATATTTACTTGCAACCATTGATAGATGAGTTAAAATTATTGTGGGATTCTGGGGTTGAAACATATGATGCTTCAAGAAATAAAACTTTTCAAATGCGAGCAGCTCTTATGTGGACAATCAATGACTTTTTTTGCCTATGCTATGTTATCTGGATGGAGAACAAAAGGTAAGTTTGCTTGACCTTGTTGTAACTATGGCACTAATTCTCGCTATCTTAAACATAGTCGAAAAATGTGCTACATGGATCACCGTGTTTTTCTACCCATGGATCATCCATGGAGATCTAACAAAAGATCTTTCAATGGAAAAATTGAATTAAGGCCTCCTCCACCTTTATTAAAGGGTACCGATGTTTAATAGCTTACAAGATTTTGAAAATGTGTGTGTTAAGAAGAGAAAGAGATCAAATGACGTCCCATGAAAAAAAAGGTCAATCTTTTTTGAAATACCTTATTAGAAGCACAACTTGTTACGCCACAACCTTGATGTAATGCACATAGAGAAGAACATAGTTGATAGCATACTTGGAACTCTTTTGGATATTTCTAGCAAAACAAAGGATCATGAAAAAGCCCGGTATGATTTGAAAGATATGGGAATCAGAAAGAACCTTCATCCAAAAGATACATAAGATAATAAGAGAACAAAGTTTGCAAAAGAGTGCTTCTCAATGAGAAATCGAGAGAAATCAATTTTTTGTGGAGTTTTAAAGACAGCCAAGCTACCTGATGGTAGTGCCTCCAATATATCCAGGTATGTGCAATTGGATGAAAGAAAATTATCTTGTTATAAAACCCATGATGCTCATTTCACGTTACATTACTTGCTTCCAATACCAATTAAAAGCATTCTTCCCGATCATGTGGCTATTTCTTTGATTCATCTTAGTTCCTTCTTCCATCAATTGTGTAAAAAAGTAATCACATTGGACGAATTGGATTGCTTATAAGTGGAGATCATAAAAATAATAAATCAGTCGGAGCGAATTTTTCCTCCTACATTTTTTGATATAATGCTTCATTTGCCTATTCATTTGGTGAATGAAGTGAGATTAGGAATTCCAGTTCAAAATCGATGGATGTATTCCACAGAAAGAGAAATGTTTACATTTAAATCATACATTCGAAACAGACGTTATCAAGAAGGTTGCATAGCAGAGACACGAGTGGGAATAGATTGTATGAATATATTATCCAAATATCTACATGGTTGTGTGCATACCAGATTTAACAAAAGAGCGCGAAAAAATGATGAATGTGACCTAAGTGATGCAGAAACTGTGAGTTTGTTTCCTAACAAAGGAGTTCCTTTAGGAGAAAAGAAAACTGATCCATTCATTTTAGATAACAAGTCATTAAGTCAGGCACATGCATACTTATTGGGAAATTGTGACGAGGTTCAAGAATATATTAGGTACCTTAATTTGAATATAGTATTCTTTTTGTATAATTAATTTTTACCTTATTTTATTCATTGCTTTAACAAAAAAAAGTACAAGCTGTGTAAAGAGCATGAGCAAGAGGTTAATAATCAGCCACAAAGATCTAAATGGTGCGAGGCCAACAGTCATTGTCAAAAATTCTCTCAATGGTTTGTAACTCATGCTTTGCAAGAGGATGTGCCTGATTTGATAAAACAGTTGTCTAGAGGACAAAATTCTGTTGGAAAAAGATATTCTGGGTATCGCATCAATGGATATAGATTCCATGTTAGGCAGCGTGATGCAAGGCGTAAAACACAAAATAGTGGTGTTACACTAGTTGCCTCAACTACAAGTTTTGCAAGCTCAAAGGATTAAAATTTGATTACTGCAGATTTGACTTATTATGGTAGAATAATTGATATTGTTGAGTTAGACTATTACGTCCATTTTAAGGTTGTTCTATTTAAGTGCGATTGGTATGAGGTTGAAAATGATACTTATGACCTTACTTATGTCTATTTTAACAAGAGATGCTCTCAGGAAGAGCCTTTTGTGCTTGGATCTCAAGTACACCAATGCTTCTATGTGCAAGATCCATATGATCAAGATAGACATTATGTTATGAAGACTGTTCCGAGAGATTTGTTTAATATGAGTGATCAACTTGAATCTAATCTCCCGCAAAGTTATAAAAAATTAGCCATCTGAACATTTAATGGGACCATCTATACCAAAAGATAATGGTGAAGTTCTATTAACAAGGATTGATGTACCAGAAACAATTTTTGATGTGCCTTCAGAAAGATTTGTTACTCAACAACTTAAAGTCGAGTATGAAGAGGAATTCGAAGATGAGTCTGCAGATGAGTTTGAAGACGAGACTGAAAATAAGTATGAAGATGAGTCTGAAAATGAGTATGAAGATGAGTTTGAAAATGAGTATGAAGATGAGTCTTAAGATGAGCTTGAAGATGAGTCTGAAGAAGAGTTTGAAGATAATGCACCATGAGTTTCATTATTTTTGTGATGAACATATAGTGCTCACATACTGTTTTGTTATTTAATTTTTTTTTGGTACAAACACATTAAGATATCTAATATGTGGAATTGAAGATTAGATCGCTACAATCTTTAAGTATTCTGTTGCCTTTTTTCATGCGCCTAATTGTTGTTTGGTTAAATAATTTATGTTGGCTTCTTATCTGATTATTATTTTGAGGAACCTATACTTCTAGCTTACTATTGTTTTATTTGTTAGTACTCTCTGCACTATTATTGGTACAATTATCAAACTGATTTATTACATGTAAATATGAATTGATGTTGTTATTTATATACTTATTTGTTTCCTGTTATTATCAGGTAGTGGACATTAGAGGCAGAACTGTGAGCTCTGTAGTATTTCTGGTACAGTTATCAAACTACTTGGTGTTGTCAAGTTAGTTCTCTGTTGTTATTGGTATGAAGTTGGAAAAGATGTTGTATTGGTTATTGTTGTTTCTTGTTGGCCTCTCTTTTTGGTGCCGAGAGTGAAAGGAGGTGTGTATGGTGCTACTAAATTGCAGTGGCTTATTGTTGAGTGATTGGTTTGGGATAAAGATAGTAGAATAAGATAGACATTATTTATGGTTGAATGTCCTTTGCTTCTGATAAAAGTATTCTTGCATTTCAGAACTTTGTTGGCTTATCTGTATCTGAAGGTTACATTGCTACTGACACGGAGACGAATGAGGTATCGTTTACTATCAAATATATCACTAATACCACTTGCTTACTAATTTCATCATAGATGAGCCCTTAGTAATGGTTACATTGTGATGAAAAATGTTTGTCCTGTATGCATTGAGGAAAAACTAGTTTCGGATGCTAGTTAAATTAAGCATATGCATCTAGGCTGGAAACATGGGGCTGCAATCAATGTTCTATGTTCAAGCTACTTGTCAAAAATATATATTTAAATTCTAGTTGTGTCTTAAACATTTTTGTTGATGCTGTTTGTAAATAAGCAAATGAATGACTCACAACCTCTTATTTCCCCATTTCTACACTCTATCCACTATTGACAATTTTCTATGTAAAGCCAACCATAGTATGAACTACTGCCTTGGGATCTGACCTTGAACCAACACCAATTTACTCCATATGACTTTACGGTGTTGTGGCATCACTGGCAGATACCCCGTCTTGATATTATACTCCATTGAGTCAATAAGTACTTGTAGCTTATTATGTAAGGTACTACAATAACCAACATTTTTTATTCTTCCATTAGTAAACATCAACATGTGTGGTCTAGAATAACCAGAAGTGAAGGTGCATAGTGTTTGCAGATACATCTGTTAGCTAAGGTCAACATGAACACCACAATGGAACCTTAATCAAGACATTCACAACTTATTAGAAACCATCAACATACATGAGCTTTTAAACTAAGAAGATCCTCATTAAGCACTCTTGCTACACAATCAACCTTACCACATCACTCAAGGTCTCATATGAGTCTACCTCACCAGGTCTAAACTCCTCAACTCACTACACCTCTTAAGGTGAGAACATTAATGAAGGCTAACTGATGAACATCAAGGACACTCAAAGACCTTACCATTTAGGCACATTATCCCACACTTAGGAGGAACCTAAACAAACTATTTTAAACTTCACTTCTTCCAATTCTAAGCTCAGAGCAAAACATCACTAAACCTTCATACTCATCACACCTAGGCATTTCTAAAACACCACATTTCATCAACTCTTTCAACATACCTCAAAACACATCATAACCATCTACCAATAACACACATAGCCATAAAGCAACCTATTCATACTAAAGTCACACCACAAACTATCACCTCACATCTATCAAGTCACACAGCTATAGTTGGCATCACAACGAATCTTTTCTCTCCCTCAACCTAAGCAATATAAACCTTTAAAGGGTCATACTCCAAAGACCATCACATAAGGAATAAGCGAAAGACATTATAGAGTTAAACTCTATGGCACGACTTGAAGAAAGAAGAAGTGAAACTTTCTTAGCACCCAATAGCCTCTTATTCATAATGTGGTGCGCTTCATATTATGAACAAGACTCTACTATATGTGGTTCGATACAAGCTAAGACAATTCCAAAATCTTGTGCTCTGATACCATGTTTGTCATAACGCGAGAGCACCCCCTAGTCGTAACACGACATACTCGATCCCGAAGTGGTCTAATACAAGCCTCATAGAATTCTTGAAAATAAGAAGATAGAAAAAATAGAGGAGAATTAAAAATTTTCTTACAATAGAAGACATTTTAATTAAAAGCAAGTGGAAGACTTTCTAAACTTTATATACTATGTCTGAAACCATCTAATACTGTGAATACAACATAGGCACTTAGCCCATACAAAGCATTAACATAAACTAAAGACATAAAAGGAACATGATAGGGTTTTTCCTCGAAACTATGAGGACTCACCAAGTCTTCATCTTCAAGCACCTTAGAAATCTATCCATGAAGCATAGAACACCAACACCTCCAAACCCTACACTTAGTAAGAAAAGGGGAAGAATGGAGTTAGCACATTAGATGTACTAAGTATGATGATCATGCAAAAACATGCTTAGAAGGACATTTGAGTTGAAAGTCATGCTTTTATGCCACTTTTGTAAAACATCATGAACATAGATACAAGAGGCATAATATAAGTCACAACCGACATACAAAGTCACATAATTCACATTTGAACAAAATCACATATAAACCTTTACCTTCACCTTGAGCTTCCACCTCAAGTAACCCTCAAGCTATATCTTTTTCAATGCATGGTAAGCGTTCCATACCACCACCCACACTAAGGCACCACCTTAAGGTCACCAAAACTGAACTTACCATTCATCCTTTCCACCTTTACACAATAAAGTATATAATAGACATAAACAATACATGAATCACATCATCACATTAAGACCAACACCTAAGACAACTCTAAGCCATACTTGTGCAATGTGATAGTAGCATCCCATACTACTACCCACACTAAGTACTCATTTGAAGTCACCCTAGCCATGGCACATTCATATACAATAAATCATGACAAGGAAGTAACTCATAATAGAATCCAAGTATTGCATGCATCTTTACATTTAAGCATATAAGAGTCAATCATTACTCAATCACATCATTTAGAGGACTTTTAAACAATAGTCATTAAGACGTAGAGAACTCACTATAGCCCTCTTGCAGCCTACTCGTGCCATGTATGGATAACATATCATACTATAACCCACACTTCAGAGCTCCGTAAGAAAATATAATGCACATCTCACATGATGGGAATAAGCATTTAACCAACATAGACCATGAGAGCTACATCATGGAATCTGATGTACTGTCCCACATCGTAATGGTTGGTCTACTTGCCTAAGGTAAACCGGTTTATAGATTAAGTGGATCCACTAGCTAGACCTATGTGGGCACATAGTTAAGGGACAATGAGATTGCTACTAGATACCCCGCCTCAACTTATGTGATGGTATCCATCTCAAGAGATTGCTACTAGAAACCCTGCCTCAACTCACGTGAGGGCTTCCATCTCATTCAATAGCCTCTCGATGCTTAGCCTACATTCCCATAGAGTAGTTTAACATTCATTACATTAAGGGATAAGAGATTGTTACTAGACCCTACGCCTCAACTCACGTGAGGGCATCCATCTCAACCCAACATTCATTTATTGGATAGCTTATAGATTCAAAGATGAGAATAGCCTTTCATCTAAAAATCCCATTATCGTTCATTAGTGGAAGATCGAGAATATCCTTTCAATCAACACATCATTAGCATTCAATAGAGTACAATTGAGAATAGACTTTCAATAGACTCAACATTCGTTAACATTATTATTAAACTCATTCATTCATTCATTCATGAAAAGGCTACCAACATTAGATGTAACAATTCAATACATTAAGATATTAAGTCAAGGTATTCATCATATAAATGCCTAAGCCTACCAATTCAAGAGATCTCATTCAACATTTCATTATAGAACTAGTCATATTCCATCATCAACATTTGTGAGTGTTAATAGAGAGATAACATTCAATCCTAACACAATTAGCATCTAGACAATATCATAATTCGTTCATTGAGATCACACACATGCTTCACATCACATTCATATATACAACATCATGATAATACTTCATTTCCTCCCACTATGCCCTCAAGGCCATGATCACAATGTACATAGTAAGTAAACACCTCCACCTTTCAAGTGGATCAACAATCAAGAACAATTCTACATTAACATGAAATTAGGTCAAACTTACCCTTTCAAGGCTATGATCACAAATCCTCAATTCATAACCAATTCACAATAATAAGTCATAGATAATGATACAAATCAATAATCTAAATCAATCTACACATAAATCCATCATCATTCATTCATAATCAACAAACCCATTTCATAAGGCCAAATTTTAGGAATTGAGATAAATCATGGGTTCATGGAGTAAAATCATTGTAAATCATAAATTAAACATCAATATAATCATAGTTTATCATTTAAAAACGTTTATGCAAGAACCCATGAGATTGAGTGAAACCTGGGGTTTTTCATGAACATGAAATCACTTTGAAACTTCTTCGAAATTGACTCTAGGGTGAAAACTAACCCTAGATGAAGGATCACCATACCTTATATTTGTAGAATCTCACAAAATTAAACAAGAAACACCTTGAAATTCCGAACCCTAGCTTGAACTTGACCTTGATCTCCAATGGAGTTTCTAGAGAGAACTTTTAGGTGAGAAGGGTTTTGATTTGAGAGGTGAAATCTAAAATACCATTTTAATGTTCTAATACTCTTAAAATACCTTAAAACACTTAAAATAGTCGTCCAAAAAAGTGCCTATTCACGCCCTGGACTCTCCATTCACGGACCATGCTGATTATCCGTGGTCTGGGGCTGTAAGTTAGTTTTAGGCCTCTTGACCTATGGAGTCCATCCACGAGGTGTGGATGGACCTATGGGGTGTGAACACCATCCGTAGGTCACCAAGTTTTGGCCAACTTGATGGTTTCCTTGGGATCTTGGGGTTTAGACTTAGGGTCCTCCTTAAGGACCCTTTAGGGTGGTCCTTGGGGATTCGTACCTTGATGTCTAACCCCTAAACACCTCAACCACCGCTCGGGACAACATTAAACCACATCAAAACTCATGACAAACAAAAACGCACACACATTAGGTTCTAGTTTCACTAGTTCATTTTTAGGGTCATTATATGAACTGTGGGAGCTACTAATAACTGACAATAAAACCACATGAGCTAAATGTGGAGTCCGATGTATACGCCCCATCGAGAGGAACCAATACACCCGGCCAAAGGTATAGAGGCATGCTAGCGTGGTCACTAAAATGATGCCCACGGAGGGGACTTACAACCTACGTGGCTCATAGTTCTGTGACTATATGGGTGACTAAACCTAGTCCAACTTGGTATTATGCTACTTCCAATAGAATAAATGACTAACACATTATGACTGGATTTCTGTAACATATTAGATAGCTCAAAACTAACATGCAAACTTAGAATGCACATTAATATACTAATAATGACACATTCAAGATTGAGGCATGTTTATTTGAAATACTGAAATATCTAACCTAGCATGTGTAATTCAGGAAACTAAAGAAATACATAGCTATGCTTCTAAAATTCATGCCATAAACGAAGTAATAACATGATAATCTAATTTGGAACATTTAAATAACTAATTCATGATAATCGACTAAAGTTCTAGAATACCCTAGGTCTAGTTGATAATAGGGAATCGAGAATCTGACTGAAATCTAGGAACCTAATGGGTGAAAGGAACCCACTAGTGAAATCCCACATACCTGAATTCTACTGAGAAATCCTTCGATATCGGGGCTGGAACTGATGAAACCTTGATGCGTTCTTGAAGTTGAGTTGGTCGCCTCTTTCTGTTCTTACGCTTCTAAATTTCTATGTTTTTGATACAAGATCTGACTCAGGTATGTTGTAGTTATGTTTCTAGGCTAAAACTAATCAAAACCACCTAGTTTAGGGTTAAAACGACGTAGTTTAGAGGTCCAACAAACTAGGAAAAGACAAAAAGACCCCTAACTTAAGTTTCAGACAAGGATCACCACGACCCCTTTCACGGACCGTGAAGGCCCTTGTGGTCTTCACTTGGTCTTGTGGTTCTAAAGGCTTGGTCCACGAGCCACTACCACGGCCTGTATGGAGGACCACAGATAGTGAAGGTCCTTGTGGTTCTCACTTGGGATGAGGTCTGGATGCTCAGGGCTAGGGGTGTACAACCTCAACCTCTACGGACACCCCCACGACCCATTGTAAGGACCACCGACCGTGAAGGTCCTTGTGGTCCTCTCTTAGGCATGGGGGTTTTTATTTCTAGGTTTGGGGGCTACTGGTTCAGCCACTACGGGCATTATTACGGCCCGTCATCAAGACCACAGACTGTAAGGTCAATGGACCGTCGACCCTATCACGGTGCGTGAACCCTGTCGTGGTTCATTGCTTTAGGTAGTTTTTCTGGAAACAAAATTGTTTATGGTTTTCGAGGTGTTACAATATCTCCCCCTTGGGTTCATTCGTCCCCGAATGAAAGACTAAACTAGATTAAATGGAGGGAATGGGCTGCTACCCTACCACTAAACACATAAGATTGATTTCTTACTGAACTGAGTTCCCAGAACATGCAAATACGCTGGAAATGCAAGCACAAACTGAAGGAACATGATACTAAGATTGATTTCATGCATGAATGACTAAAAAACTGAAGAGGAACAATTACCTCAAGTTGGAGTGCATTCACAAGGTAAGAGGTGGGGGATACATGGACTTCATAGCTGCTTCTGCTTCCCAAGTAGCTCCCTCTATGGATTGACTCCTCCACCAAACCTTGACTGAAGCGACTTCGTTATTTCTCAACTTTCTAACCTGACGATAAGGAATCTTAGCTGGTACATCCTCATATGAAAGACTATCTTTCACAACCATACTCTCTAATGGCACTAGGGATGCTGGATCACCCACACACTTCTTCAATAGTTAAATGTGAAAGATTGGATGCACTGCTACTAAATATGTTGGCAACTCTAACTCATAAGCCATTTTACCAATCCTTTTCAAGATCCGGTAAGGGCATACATATCCGGGACTGAGCTTTCCTTTTTTGCCAAATCTCATCACCCCCTTCATAGATGGCTCTTTTAGAAAAGCCAAATCATCAACTTGGAACTCTAGTTCCCTTCTCCTTACATCTACATAAGATTCTTGGCGACTCTGGGTTGTCTTAAGTATATCTCTGATGAGTTTCACTTTCTCCATAGCATCAAGGACTGAATTTGGCATTATCAAGGCTAATTCACCTACTTCAAACCAAACAACTGGAGATCTACATATACGCCGATACAATGCTTCATAAGGAGAAATCTGAATGCTGGAATGGTAACTATTGTTGTAGGCGAACTCAATAAGAGAAAGGTGATCATCCTAACTACCCTTGTAATCGATCACACAAGCTCTCAACATGTCCTCTAAGGACTGAATGGTACGCTGCACCTGACCATCCATCTGTGGATGAAATTTTGTGCTACGGTTAACCTGAGTACAAAGACCTTTCTAAAATGACTTCCATAAGTGAGAGGTAAACTGAGGACCTCTATTTGAAATGATAGACAAAGGAAACCTATGAAACCTAACTACCTCATTAATGAAAAGCTTGGCTTAGTCCTCCACCGAATTTGTTGTCTTGACCGCCAAAAAGCGTGAAGACTTAGTAACTCTATCAACTATCACCCAAATTGAGTCGTGCTGTCTGCGAGTACGAGTTAAACCTGTGACGAAGTCCATGTTGATCACTTCCCACTTCCAAGTAGGAATGTCAATCTCTTGAGTCATACCTCCTGGTTTCTGATGTTCTACCTTGACTTGTTGGCAATTAGGGCACTTAGTCACAAAATTCGCTATATCTCTTTTCATACCATTCCACCAATAGACTTCCCACATATCGCGGTACATCTTAGTGGTGCCTGGATGAACATAAAATCTGGATTTATGGGCTTCTGCAAGAATCTACTATCTCAACTCACCCATCTTAACAACACATAATCGTCCCTGATAGCGAAGCACACCATCTCTCTCTTGGGAGAAAACCTCCACCCTCTTCTGGTGGATTGCACCCTTTAGCTCAAGCAATATCGGATCACTGTCTTGCTTTTGCTTAACTTCCACTACCAAAGAAGATTCTGCCACATTTTGAACCGTCACACCACTCATAAGACGAACTCCTAGGCGAGCAAGTCTGTGAACATCCTTTGTTAGCTCTTTTCTTTCTTCCTCAACATGTGCTACAATACCTATAGATAGTCTGTTAAGGGCATCTGTCACTACATTTTCCTTACCTTGATGGTAATGCACACTCATGTCATAATCTTTGGCAAACTCTAGCCATCTCCTCTGGCGAAGATTCAACTCTTTCTAGGTGAATACATAGTCTCTTATGGTGTGTGAACACATCTACATGAACACCATACAAGTAATGTCTTTAAATCTTTAGTGGAAAAACCACTGCTGCAAGCTCAAGGTCATGAGTTGGGTAGTTCTTCTCAGGTACCTTAAGTTCTCTAGAAGCATAAGCTATAACCTTACCTCGCTACATCAGCACACAACATATGCCAATTTTGGAAGCATCACAATATAATGACATAACCATCCGAACCCTCTGGTAGAGTTAAAATAGGAGTTGTAGTCAACCTTGTTTTCAATTCTACATAACTTTTCTCACAATCATCTGACCACTGATACTTGACCCTTTTTTGAGTCAACTTAGTCAATGGAGAGGCTATGGATGAAAATTCTTCCAGGAACCTTCTGTAATAACCCTCTAGACCTAAGAAACTTCTGATATTTGTAGGAGAGGTAGGTCTGGGCCATTGTTTCACTGCTTCTATTTTCTGGGAATCTACTCGAATCCCTTCACTAGACACAATATTCCCAAGGAAAGTAAGTGACTACAACCGAATTCGTACTTACTGAACTTAGCAAATAATTTGTGATCTTTGAGAGTATGCAGGACAACCCTCAACTGATTCGCATGTTCTTCCTCATTCCAAGAGTAAATGAGGATATCATCAATAAAGACAATAACGAATAAGTCCAAGTACTGCTTGAACACCATGTTCATTAAGTCCATGAAAGTTGCAGGATCATTGGTTAGTCCAAATAACATAACTACAAATTCATAATGACCATACCAAGTCCTGAAGGGTATCTTCAGAATGTCACAATCTTTGACTCTAAGCCAATGATAACCCAATCTGAGGTCTATCTTTGAGAAATGACTAGCAACCTAAATTGGTCAAACAAGTCATCAATCCTGGGAATGGGATACTTATTCTTGATTGTGACGTTGTTCAGCTACCTATAGTAAATGCACATTTTGAGAGAACCATCTTTCTTCTTTATGAACAACACTAGTGCACCCCATGGAGAAATACTAGGTCTGATGAAGCCCTTATCTAGAAGGTTTTTCAATTGCTCTTTCAATTCCTTAAGCTTAGATTGAGCCATTATGTAGGAGGAATAGAGATAGGCTGGATATCTGAAAGGAGATCTATTCCAAAGTTGATTTCCCTTTCGGGAGGAACTCCACGAAGATCTTCTGGAAACACTTTTAGAAACACATTAACCACTGG
Organism: Solanum gandarillasii; assembly: GCA_029582405.1. NCBI lineage: Eukaryota > Viridiplantae > Streptophyta > Magnoliopsida > Solanales > Solanaceae > Solanum > Solanum gandarillasii. The sequence continues at coordinate 35,693 of JAJONY010017253.1, read as the reverse complement.
GACTGACTAAAGAGTTAGGGTTTCGAAGCTTGAACCCTTAACCTGAACAAGATGATAGAGATAACCCTTAGAGATCATCTTTCTGGCCTTAAGATAAGAAATGAATCGACCCATAAGAACTAAGCAACTAACATTCCATTCCAAAATTGATTCGTCTGGAAAGTAGAAATGAACAATCCTAATCCTACAATCGACTGAGGCATAACAAGAATGTAATCAATCCATGCCTATAATGATATCGAAGTCTACCATTTCCAACTCTACAAGATCTGTTGAGGTGACTTTATGGGAGACTGTGACAGGGAAATTTCTGGATACTCATCTAGCTATAACTAGGTCACTGACTGGAGTAGAGACTGAGAAAGGTTCTGAGATAGTTTCTGGCCTAACATAAAACTTAACGGCTATAAAATGAGTTACAAAGGAAAGAGTAGCCCATGAATCTAACAACGCGTAAGCATCAAGATCAAAGACTCATAATGTACCAATGACTACATCAGGAGAATCTTATTGATCCTGGCGAGCCTGAAGAGCATAGACACTGTTTTGGCGCTTTCCGTCACCTATATCAAAAGAGTTACCCTGCTAAGTCAGGCGACCTTCTTATGCTATTTAAGTCATAGATTGGGCTCGATTAGCATTTCCTCTTTGACCCTGTTTAAAAGGACAATCCCTCAACCTGTGTCCAGACTGACCACACCCAAAGCATCCTTCATTTCCTATAAGGCACTAGCCCGAATGGTTCTTACCACACTTAGGGGAAGTTGGGTAGGTTTTGGTACCTGTAACACTTCCATGAGACTTAGAGCCTGATGCCCTACTTTTCTGATCATTACGAAACTTGGAGGATGGGACATTATCTGATGAAGGTGCTGGATTTGAAAATTTCTGCTAACTTTGCGAGCGATTTCCACCACCAATTTTCTGTTGAGAACACTCATAATTCCCAGTCCTAGCCTTCTTGTTCTCCTTGGCTTGTTCCCTAAGCTTATCACCTTCAACCTGCTGAGCGTGAGTCATAAGCCTAGAGAGGCTCATATCTCCCAGTAACATAACATTCTTACATTCTATTTTCACCAAGTCTGACACTCCGTAAAGAAACTTGTTCATTTGGGCCCTGGAATTAGCAACCATGTGAGGAGCATACCTGGCGAGTTAGGTAAACTCGAGCCCATACCCTTCAGTCGTCATAGATCCCTACCTCAAATTCATGAACTCCTGAGCTTTTTCTTCTCTCAACTCTCTTGGGAAAAACCTACCAGAAAAGTCTCACTAAAGCAATCCCAATAGATAGGAGCTGCATTTGTACCCCTGTTCACCTTCTACTGAGTATACCAAATATGAGCTACATCCTTAAGATGGTAAGATGCTAACTCAACCCAATCATTCCCAGTTACCTGCATCACTTTAAAGATCTTTCTGACCTCATCAATGACGTTTTGGGGATCTTCTCCAACGTGCAATCCTAATTACTCTGGCAGATTCATCGTAACAAAGTTTTTCTCTCTGGATGCAGCTGACCCAACATTAGCTTTAACTGGAACTGGAGCCTGCTGATTATTCTAATTGGCTACGCTCTGAGCCAACATCTGAATGGCATTCCTGAACTCTGCATTCGAGACTTCTTGATCTAGGACTGGAGGGGCTGCGTTTGCGTTCCTTGCATTCATATTCCTAGCGTTAGCTCTACGAGGAGGCATGATTACTGAAACATAAAACATTGAGTTAGAACGAAATTGGATCATACCTTAGGCACGATAAGAGTAACAAGAAAATGAAGATTTTCCTATACACTTCGTAGCGTCCCTCTCATTAGATGTGGTGCACTTCACTCCCATGGAAAGGACTCTACTTAGTGTGGGCTTTCAAACATCCTAGGACACTTAAACTTAGTGCTTTGATACTAAGTTTGTCACGCCTCGAGCTACCCCCGAGACGCGGACACGGGAACTAGGATCACAAGTGACCCTAAGCTAACCCTGTTGGCATAACATGAGCATACTAAGAATAATAATAACTGATGCGGAAGCTAAATCATGAAAGTGAAAGTGATGGGGAATACCCATAAACTAAAACTGAATATATCAAATCTGAGAGTTTAATACAAAAGAAATACCAAACTCAAATACTAAGTTGATTCTAACTATGTTTGAAAATTGCCTCTAACTGACTAGAAATACTGGGACAGGCCCCAGCTAAGTCTAGCAAAATTGAAACTAAAAGACTGAAAAATGAAAGATAACATGACTATTGTCCTCGAAGAATGTGGACTCACCACTGTAGCTATAGAACTGGAGATCGGGAACCGATCTATGAGTGATCTGACTGTTGAGGACCTGAACCTACATCACGAGAAGATGTAGCGCAGAGTATGCGTCAGTACTTTAAAGGTACTGAGCATGCATGATAGAGTAAAGCTAAAATAAACATATAACTAAACAAGCAATAAAGCAAGAATATAATCTGAACATGATTTAGGTACTGAATATTGAACCAACTAAACACAATGATCAATTTAATACATGCTGATATTAAATACTGACTATATTGAAATGTGATCAATGCAATGGAGTCTGACTGAACTGTGGGAGCTGCTAATAACTGATAATAAAACCACATGAGCTAAATGTGTAGTCTGATGTATATGCCACATCGAGAGGACCCAATTTACCCTTCTAAAGGTACAGAGGCTTACTGGCGTGATCACTAAAATAATGCCCACAGAGGGGACTTACAACGTACATGGCTCGTAGTTCTGGGACTATATGGGTGACTGACCCTACTCCAATTCGGTATTATCCTACACCCAATAGAATAAGTGACTAACACATTATGACTGACTTTCTGTAACATACTAGATAGCTCAAAACTGACATGCAAACTGAGAATGCACATTAATATACTGATAATGACACATTCAAGACTAAGGCATGTATATCTGACATACTAAAATATCTGACCCAGCATGTGTAATTCAAGAACTAAAGAAATACATAGCTAAGGTTCTGAAATTCATGCCATAAACGAAGTAATAACATGATAATGTGATTTGGAACATTAAAATAACTAATTCGTGATAATCTACTGAAGTTCTAGAACCCTAGGTCTAGTTGATAATAGGGAATCGAGAATCTAACTGAAATCTAGGGACCTAATGGGTGAAAGGAAACCACTAGTGAAATCCCACATACCTGGAGAAATCTTTGGATTTCGGGGCTGGAACTGATGGAACCTTGTTATGTTCTTTAATTATGGTTGGTCGCCTCTTTCTCTTCTTATGCTTCTAGATTTCTATTTTTTTGATGCAAGATCTGACTTAGGTAAGTTCTAGTTATGTTTCCAGGCTAAAACTAATCAAAACCATGTAGTTTACGGTTAAAACGACGTAGTTTTGGGGTCCAATGAACTAGGAGAAAACCAAAAGACCCCTGACTTAAGTTGCAAATGGGGTAGACCACGACCCTTTTCATGGACCGTGAAAGGGACCACGGACCGTGAAGGCCCTCATGTTCTTCACTTGGTCCTGTGGTTCTGAAGGCTTGGTCCACGAGCCATTACCACGGCCTGTGTGGAGGACCACGGATCGTGAAGGTCCATGTGGTCCAAACTTGGGCTGAGGTCTGGAAGCTCAGAGCCAGGGGTCTACTGCCTCAACTTCTACGAATGCCCCCCATGACCCATCGTACGGACCACGGACCATGAAGGTACTCATGGTCCTTACTTAGGTGGGGGCTTTTGAGTTCTAGGTTTGAGGGCTACTGGTTCAGCAACTACGGATGCCACCATGGACCATCATCAAGACCATGGACCGTAAGGGTACCCGTTGTCTGGGCATGGTGACTTCCAAGTCATGACCATAGTCCATTAACCCTGCCGTGGTTCAATGCTTCAGGTAGTTTTCTAAAAAAATTTTCTTGGTCTGGTGTTCGAGGTTTTACAATGACAGGCCTGGTGCCCTCTGAGGAGTTCCACTCCGACAACGACACCCTTCAGTCTCAGGGTTCTTGACTTGTTTCATCACCCCTCTTGGGCCTATAAATTTAGAACAACCTTGATTTTTTTCTTTTGAACTCTCTTATGTTTTGTAAGCACGTGGATGCTAGTTTTTTGTTGTCTGATGCTGCCGATATTTATATTTTAAGGTTATGGCTTCCTATTCTATTCATGAAAACTGATTTACTTTTAGGGGTTAGTACGGATATCACCTTGGGCCCTTATTGGGTAATTTAGAAAAAAAGAGAAAGAAGGCTGAGGTACTGTCTCGCCTCATACCGCTGTGATGGGATGAATTCCATTCTGGCGGTCTTGCCCTGGTGGGAATAATCCTGCCCTAGCGGCAAAACGGAAACAGAACCTCTACCAAGATTTTTTTGGAGTTTCTCTATTTTCTAAATTGCACCAAGGTTCCCACTGTTACCAAACGAATTACAGATAATTCCCTGGGTTAGTTAGTCGATGGTTACCCGGGTCAATCTCAACAATACAGATCTAACTCGTTCTGCATAGTTCAACACCACAACCTCGACATCCCCAGGATATACCCAGACATTCACGCGGTTATTAAACAACCGCAAGACACGCTCAAATTTCCTCGCAAATCACCTAGTAGTTTATCTACCCACTCTCATCGAATCTAGTCTGGACCTTCCTTTCACAACGAGTTTCATGATACATTTACATCTTGTTTAACTTCAACCACTAGGCCAACGTACTGCATGTTACAAGGTTCAGACACACATTTATACTATATGTAATCATATCATCAAATTCACACAAATTCAACTTTACATTCATAGTTAATTCAGAAACACGTATTCAGAGTTTCAATTTGAACTCATAGACAAAACCAGTTCTTAATTAGCTACTTCTCTCCATGAATGACTATTACTGATCATTCATGCATTTACACTGCCCTTAGGGCCAGATACCAATTGGAACTTTCCTAGTTCCAATTTACCTTACTTGTGTTCCTTCCGTCATGACCATTTGAGATACCAATTGGAATCGGGAGATACTAATTGGACCCAATTCATACCACAAGCGACAGATGCACGAAAGGGGAGAACAAGTGGAACACTTCCTAGAATGCTTCCTAGCCTCTTGTAGATTAGATGTGGACGGCAACAGACCAATCAACAAGAGTCTGTCAACATGTTGTTCTTATATTGGGAGACCAGTAATCTAGTATCTGATACCAATTTGTCACGAACCAACCCACCGGGTCGTGTGGGCACCTACATACAACCACCTAAGTAGGAGAACCCTCTTATCCCAACAGTTATAACATGTAGAAATTAAATAAAACGGAAAATAAAAGAAATACTAGGATTTTATAAATAAGAACTATTAAAACAAATTTGGTTTAAAAACTTGTAAAATGATTAACACCCCCAATGATCTAGTCTAAATAAGTATAAGAGCTATTAAGAGTACAAACTGGTCCTAATAAATAAAGACACAACTCCCACCCTGTGAAAGGAAAAGTAGAAATTACTGGAGAATTTCTTCATCTTCACCTAATGAAACATCACCAACCTGCATCCAGACTATGTCAAGGACATAGCAAGAGTAGTACTAGTACAAACCACAACACTAGTAGGCATCATCGGTCAACCCGACGCCCACCACATAATATAAGAAATCAATTAATAAGAATATTCCCTAGACTACTCGCTTCTTCACCTTTATCCCCACTTGGATACCTAAGAAGTTAACTAGTACCTCTTACTACTAAACATCTCCTCATTCAACCCACTCACTAGTTTCTTGATCATACCCTAGTCATTCTAATACATAGAAGAGATCACGAATATGACTATACGTATTTCAACTAACTACCCATGACATACAAATATTTCCTCTTTTATTTTACTCCTCATTCGTCACATGGTACATTGTATCAAGCTCGCTAACTAATTACCACGAGTCCCCTTTTTCATCTTTAGAATTAACCTATATGGACAAGTAAACCAATCACTCCCCTTTCGTTACCCCGAACATGGGTTTATAGGACATACATGAATTTCGTACATTGCCTCCACTTCTCACCCTCACAATATAATTAGGTCATCATAATCACTTAAAACCGAGTAGAACAACTATCAAATATCACTTATGAACAACACACACTTATTCATTACAAGATGCACAAGTATGTCAACTCATTGGTCCTCTCAAGGGACCCTAGCCCAAACTGTTAGCATACCGAAACGTGGTACCCGATCCAATAATTATGCCGAAACATGACAACCGATCCCATAGTTATGCCAGAATGTGGTAACCGATCCAAATTAGTTATGCTGGAATGTGGAAACCGATCCAAGATAATGTGTCGGAACACAACACCTGATCCATTATACAAGCCACAATCACAATTACAAAGTATATACTCAAAATAATACAATCAAGTCATGATTCATGGCATTCATCATTCCTATATTTTCGTTTACAATTTACGTTAACAATGCAACTTTCGCATACATACATATATCATAACGAAGCAAGAATGAGTATATATCACAAATCATAGAATCACAACCATCCCACTGAACTAATCATTGACGTATATCATGTAAATGTTAATTCGACCCTACTTAGCCCTATCTCATCATCTAAGGCTTATTCATATGATTTAATAATCTTTTATTCGGTGCACGAAGTCTTACGCATAAATGTTACCATTGATTATCATTACGCTACGCAGAGGGCACAAATCTATAACTATTTAATTTATAAAACCTAGCCTACCTAGGCGCCAATCAATTTCATGGAGTTTTTGGATTCAAATCTTGTTTTCGAAACTCATGACGGTGATCTTGACCTAGAATCCGCAAGATATTTCCATCCTCACGCTAGAATCTCCTTCTCCTTCTTTTCTATGATTCGAGTAGCTTTTTGGGGGTATCTAAGATGTTTTACGACTAAATTAGGTATTTTAGGAAGAAGGAGATAATAGGATTTCATGTTATATACGTTCTGCCTCACCTAACCATCCCTGGCGCAAGCTTAACCCCTTGTGTTGCCGCCACCCTAGCGACATATGGCCCACCCTGGTGGGACAGTGGCCCAAAATGTTTCCCAAATTTTTGTTTCTCCTAAATAATGACTTTTTGGGTCGTCACAATATGAATATCTCTAGGCTCATGACTCATGCTCAGTTGGTTGACGCAGATAAGCTTAGAGAACTAGATAAGGACAACAAGAAAGCTAGAACAGGCAACTATGAGTACTCTCAGTTGAATTCGGGCGGTGGAAGTCACTCATAGTTTCACCAGAAAGCTTCAACTCCAGCACCTTCATCAGCTAGTGCTCCATACTCCAGGTTTTGATAGGATAAAAAAGGTAGGGTATCATGCTCTATGTCTCAAGGGAGTATTTCAGGTAACAGGACCTACCCAACTTGTCCAAAGTGTGGTAAGAACCATTCGAGCAAGTGTGTTGCACGAAAGGATAGATGTTTTAGATTTGGTCAGTCTGGTCACAAGTTGATAGATTTCCCTTTTTCTTAACAGGGACAATGAGGTAACAATAATAGGGCTCAAACTATAGCTCTAGTAGCACCAACATGTCTCTTTACTAGTAGGGTACTTCATCTGGTACAGGTCGTGGTCGGCACCAGAACATGTTGTATGCTCTCCAAGCTCGCCAGGATAAAAAAGATTCTCCTGATGTGGTCACTCGTACGTTAAAAGTCTTTCATTTAGATGTTTATTAATTGTTAGATCCAGAGGCTACTGTTTCCTTTGTAACTCCACATATAGCAGGGAACTTCGGTGTATTTCCAGAAACTCTCTCAAAACCCTTCTCAGTCTCTACTCCAATTGGTGACCCATTTATAGCTAGACGGGTATACAAAAAATTCCATGTCTCAGTCTCTCTAAATGTCAGCTCAATAGATCTTATAGAGTTAGAAATGGTAGACTTTGATATCATTCTAGCCATTAATTGGTTACATTCCTCTTATGCCTCAGTCGATTGTAGAAATAGGACCGTCTGTTTTTAGTTTCCAAGTGAGCCAGTCTTCGAATGGAGGGGTAGTAGCTCAATGCCCATGGGTCTATTCATCTCTTACCTTAAGGCCAGAACAATGATCTCTAAAGGGTACATCTATCATCTAGTTCAGCTTAAGAATTCAAACTCTTAAACTCTAACTCTTGTGTCCAGAATTACTCTCGAAAGGGAAATCGACTTTGAAATTGTCCTTCTAGATACCCAGCCTATTTCGATTCCTCCTTTTAGAATGGCTTCAGCTGAACTTAACGAATTGAAAGAAGAGTTGAAAGACCTTCTAGATATAGGTCATCAGACCAAGTATTTCTTCATGGGGTGCTCCAATGTTTTTCGTGAGAAAGAATGATGGTTCTCTCAAGATGTGCATTGACTACCAGTAGTTGAACAAAGTCACAATAAAGAATATGTACCCTATCCCAAGGATTGATGATCTGTTCGACCAACTTCAAGGTGCTAGTCAGTTTTCGAAGATAGACCTCAAATTCGATTATCATCAGCTTCAAGCCAGAGATAGTGACATCCCGAAAATAGCCTTCAGAACTCGATAAGGTCCTTATGAATTTGTAATTATGTCATTTGAACTAACCAATGCGTCTGCAACTTTCATAGATTTAAATAACATGTTCAAGCAGTATTTGGACTTGTTTGTTATCGTTTTTATTGTTGATATCCTCATTTACTCTAAGAATGAGGATCAACATGCGACTCATCTTAGAGTTGTTCTGTAGACTCTCAAATATCACCAATTATTCGCTAAGTTTAGCAAATGTGAGTTTTGGTTACAATTAGTTGTTTTCCTTGATCATATAGTATCTAGCGAAGGGATCCGAGTGGATTCTCATAAAATAGAGGTAGTGAAACAATGGATAAGACCCATATCTCCTATATATATCAGAAGTCTCTTCGGTTTGGCCGGTTACTACAGAAGATTTGTGGAAGGATTTTCATCCATAGCTTCCCCATTGACTAGGTTGACTTAGAAAAAGGTTAAGTTTCTGTGGTCAGATGAGTGTGCGAACAACTTCTCAGAAAATAAAACTATGTTGACTACAACTCATGTGTTGACTCTACTAGAGGGTTCAGTGGGTTATCTGATCTAGTGTGATGCATCCATAGTCGGCCTAGGTTGTGTGTTGATGCAGTGAGGTAAGATTATAGCTTATGCTTCTAGACAACTTAATGTACATGAGAAGAACTATACGACTCATGACCTCGAGCAAACAACAATAGCATTTTCCCTAAAGATTTGGAGACATTACTTGTATGGTATTCACGTGGATATGTTCACAGATCATAAAAGCCTCCAGTATGTATTCACCTAGAAAGAGTTGAATCTTCGCCAGAGGAGATGGCTTGAATTTCTCAAGGACTATGACATGAATGTGCTTTACCATCCATGTAAGGATAATGTAGTAGCTGGTGCTTTTAGCAGACTATCTATGGGGAGTGTAGAATATGTTGATGAAGAAAGGAAGGAATTAGCAAAAGATGTTCACCGGCTTGCTCGCTTAGGATTTTATCTTACGGACATGTCAGATGATGGTGTGATACTTCAAAATAGATCAGAATCTTCATTTGTAGCGTAGGTTAAGGAAAATCAAGATAGTGATCCTATATTGCTTCGGTTGAAGGGTGCAGATCATCAGAAGAAAGTAGAGGTTTTCTCCCAATGAGGATATGGTGTGCTTCGTTAGAAGTGTCTCTTACGTGTTCCTAAGGTGGGTGAGTTGAGATAGTAGATCCTTACAGAAGCCCATAACTCTAGCTATTTATTCATCCAAGTGCCACTAAGATGTATCGTGATCTGTGGCAAGTCTTTTGGTGGAACGAGAAGAAGAGGGATATAGTAGATTTTGTGGCTAAGTGCCCAAATTGTGAACAGGTTAAGATAGAACATCAAAAACCAGGAGGTATGACTCATGAGATTAACATTCCTACATAGAAGTAGGAAATGGTAAACATGGATTTCATTACGGGTTTACCTCGTACTCGCAGACAGCATGACTCAATTTGGGTAATAGTAGATAGAGTTTCTAAGTCTGCTCAGTTCTTGACTGTCAAGACTACCAGATTAAGCAGAGGATTACACTAAACTTTACATAAATGAGATAGTAAGGTTACATGGGGTTCCTTTGTCTATCATCTCAGATAGGGGTCCTTAGTTTACCTATAATTTTTGGAAATCATTTCAGAAAGGTCTTGGTACTCAAGTTAATCTCAGTACAACATTTCATCCACAAACGGATGGTCAGGCAGAGCGTACCATTCAAACCTTAGAAGACATGCTGAGAGCTTACGTGATTGAGTTTAAGGGAAGTTGGGATGATCACTTATCTCTCATAGAATTCGCTTAGAATAACAATTATCATTCTAGTATTCAGATGGCCCCTTATGTGGAATTATATAGGTATAGATGCAGATCTCTAGTTTGTTGGTTTGAAGTAGGTTAAGCAACCTTAATTTTGCCAGATTCGATCCATGAGGATATAGATAGACTAAAGGCAACCTAGAGTCGTCAGAACTCCTATGCAGATGTGCACAGAAGGGGCATAAAATTTGAAATCGATGATTGGGTTTTCCTAAAGGTGTCACCTATGAAGGGGGTGATGAGATTTTTCAAGAAAGGGAAGCTCAATCCCTAATATGTAGGTCCTTAAAAAATCTTGAAAAGGGTTGGTAAAGTGGTTTATGAGTTAGAGTTGCCAGCATAACAAGCATCGATTCATTCGGTCTTTCACATTTAATTGTTGAAGAACTGTGTGGGTGATCCAGGATCAATAGTGCCATTAGAGAGTATGGCTATGAAGGATAGTCTCACTTATAAAGAGGTGACAATTGAAATTCTAGATCGTTAGGTTCGTCAGTTGAGAAACGAAGAAGTTACTTCAGTTAAGGTTTTGTGGAGGAGTCAGTCAGTAGAGGGAGATTTTTACGAAGCAGATGCAGCCATGAAGGCCAAGTATCCTCATCTATTTCCTTCTGATTCTGTTTCAGCTTGAGGTAATAAGTTCATCCCCTGTCTATTAGCTTATTCTTGCGTAAATCTATTCTTAGTATCATCTTCCCTCTGTTACACTTGTATTTTCAACGTATTTGCATGTTCTTGGAACTTTGTTGAGTTAGATATCAGTTTTAGTTCTTAATGGTGGGAATTGTAGCTCCTTCCCTCCATATTAAGCTAGTTTAGACTTCATTCGAGGATAAATGTTACCAAGGGGAAGATAATGTAACAAACTAGATTCGAGAAAGGAAAAAATTACAGATTTTCAAAAGTTGTGGGTGCCATAGACGGAGGACACCTACGGATCGTAGGTTGAGCCACAGACCGTAGGTGGGGTCTGTGGTTGGTCACCTTAACTCCACCAAGAAAATTTAGTAAACGCACTAACCACGGCCAGACCAACATACATAGGTCAGACCACGGTCCTTGGTCCAAGGTCCGTGGATCGTGACCCTCAATCCTAGCTTGAAATGCCAAAGAACGAACTGATATGATGGACACTCAGTCAACCTACGATCCATTGGTCAGGTCCGTCGATGGCCCCATCAGCTTTTAAGTTAGGATCATTTTGGACCTTTTCTCTATGCTTTGGACATTTAAACTACGTCGCTTTATTTAGTTTAAGCCTAGTATTCTAATCAGAACCTACCCTAATTGATTTATTCAGCAAAATTCATCAAATATAGAGAAAAAAAGAGAAGAAATAGTCGACCAAGCCCTCTCCAAGAATACATCAAATTTTCTTCAGTTCCAGTCATGAAATTGAAATATTTCTCTGTGAAATTCGTCACCAGGTATGTGGGATTTCACTAGTGGGTTCCTTTCACCAATTAGGTCCCTAGAATTAAGTCAGATTCTCTATTCCCTACATACCTTTTAGACCTAGGGTTTCTTGAACTTTAGAGAATTATTGTGATTTAGCTGTTGTAGTACTCTTACCCAGGTTATCATGTTCTCGTAATATTGTTTCTTAGTAACTTGCATGAAACTCAGAACCCTAATTATGTAGATTTGTTTAGTTCAGGAATTACACTAGCTAGGTTGAATAAGAAGATATACATGCCTTGGATTTTGAATGTTTCATTATGAATACTTACATGTTGCATTCTCAGTTAGCATGTCAGGATATTGAGCTATCCAGTATTTTTAGTTATGTTATATTGTACACATATCCAATTGGGAGTAGGCTTAACACCATGTTGGACTAAGGTTCAGTTACCCTCATAATCCCATAACTACATGCCCCTACAGGTTTACAAGACCCCTCTGTGGGCATTAGATTTAGTGATCATGCCAGTCATGCCTTTATAACCATGACAAGATATGTTGGCTCTCTCGATGGGGCATATATATTGGAACCCAGATTTAGCTCACGTGGTTTTATGTTGGTTAGTAGTAGCTCCAACAGTCAGACTCTAGTGCACTTCACCATGTTTCCAATTATATTTCAGTATTCAGTTTCATCATGTTATGTACTTTGCTATTGCATTTAGTTTAGTTCATTTCTATATATTTCACTATCTTGATCATGTTAATATTATATCATTGCTCAGTATGCTTTGTTCAGTTTATATGTTTTTTCAGCTTTATCCTATCCTATATGCTCAATACCTTCCAAGTAATTGTGCATACTTGGAGCTACATCTGTTCGTGATGTAGGTTCAAGTCCTCAGCTTTTAGATCACGCGTAGATCGGTTCCTGATCCACACTCAGCAGCATCAGTGATGAGTCCTCATACTAAATCTGAATTTATGAAAACTGACTAGATGTGATAGGACATACCTCAGCTAAATCTAGCAAAAACTAAAACTAAGACTAACTTGGAAAGATAACATGTCAACTATCCTCGAAGAATGAGGACTCACCACTGATGCTACTAAACTGAATATCAAGAACGGATCTATGCGTGAGCAGATTGTTAGGGACCTGAACCTACATCACGAGAAGATGTAGCGCAGAGTACATCAATACTTGAAAGGTACTGAGCATGGAAGATAGAATAAGGTTGAACCATAACATAACGAAACAAGCAATAAAGTAATGATATAATTTGAACATGATAAGGATACTAAAAATACATAACCTGACTAAATCGAATGCAATGACCATGTTTATAACATGCTGAGACTGAATAGTGAAGTGTACTAATAACATGGTCAATGCAATAAGATCTGACTCAATTGTGGGAGCTACTAATAACCGACATAAAACCACATGAGCTAAATGTGGAGTCTGATGTATACGCCCCATCGAGAAGACCCAATATAACCTGCCAGAGGTATAGAGGCATGCTGGCCTGATCACTAAAATAATGCCCATAGAGAGGACTTACAACCTACGGGGCACGTAGTTCTGGGACTTAAGACTGACTAACCCTAGTCCACTCGGTATTAAGCTTCTCCCAATTGATTAAGTAATTAAGAAGTTATGACTGAAGTTCTGTAATACTGGATAGCTCAAAATACCGACATGCTAACTGAAAATGAAACATTAATATATTCGTAATGAAACATGTAATCTGAGGCATGTGTAATTGAAATATCTGACCTAGGATGTGTAATTCATGAACTCAAAGAACTACATAGCTAGAGTTCTGAATTTATGAAGGAATCTACGCAAAACCATACAAAAATCATGATAATCTGATTAGGAACATTAACCCAACTAATTCATAATGATCTGCTGAGATTTAAGAAACCCTAAGTCTAGATAATATTAAGGAAATCAAGAATCTGAGTGAATTCTAGGGACCGAATGGGCGAAAGGAACCCACTAGTGGAATCCCACATACCTGGTAATGAATTTTACGGAGAAATCATTTGATTTCAAGGCTGAAACTGATGAACACCTACTGCATTCATGGACTAGGGCTTGGTCCACCCTTTCTCCTTCTGCATTTTAGTTTTTCTATGTTTTTTGGTGAATAATTTGCTTATGGTAGATTCTAGCTAAGTTACTACGCTAAGCCTGGCAAAAACTACGTAGTTTACCGGTTAAATGACGTAGTTTAGGGGTCCAACGCATAAGTAATAGACCAAAAAGACCCTGACTTAACTACTGTCAGGGTCACCAACGGACGAGACTTACAGACTGTCAATTGACTGACGATCCATACTGGTCAACCGTCGATCGTGACTGGGGAGCTGAAACTGGGGGTCTGATTCATGGACACGGACCTCAGTCCATGACCTGAACTCAAGTTCGTGGGTCCAGCCGTGGGTCGACACTTAGAGAAATATTTGGAAGTTTCCGGGGGAAGGTCGTATGTGGTGCACCACAGACCTGTAGGATAGACCGTGGGACTTCCTACGGTCTGTGAATGGTACCGTGGGTGCCACCTGCAACACCTGAAATATGCAATTAGTATGTTCTAGCATACGAGGTGTTACACTCGGGCATGATAGTTGGAGTCCGCCGAACTAATTCGATAGACACAGGTGCTATGCACTATAATATTGGGTGAGGTCATGCTTAGTTGGTGATCGCTCCTTCATATTAAGGAATCTACAATGTATAGTTTGCACTTCTTTTTATATTTTTGGTCATTCTTTCAAACATCAATCCTTATGTTTTCCATTTACGTTCGTAGTTGCATATCATCAACATTTTATCAGAATAGGACAAAATTAGGCATCGAGGATACTAATTATTGAGCTAAATAGACATCAAATAAGTGCAAACCTACCATTCATCATACCTCATCTTCACATGCCTAAACCATCTCAAAATATTATATATTGAAACTAATAATTTATACAAAAGAAGTAAAGATATATAAAAAATAAATAAAGATAATATTATCAGGAAAAATTACCTCTCATATTTGATTACTCATACTCTTCCATGAATATTTTTTATTTGTACTAATCAACTGTAATTTCCACTTCAAATACTGATGGAGTCCCTATGTATTTGCAAAAAAAATAAAATAACAGAGGGATTGAATTAATTTTCTCTTTCAAAATAAATAAATTTTTCTTATAGTTTTTGTGCATTTTTGAGCAAAAGAAATAACTTATACTCATCAATTTTCTTTAGCTATGTCAATCAGTAAAAATTTACATAGATTTATAAAAAATACTGATTGTATGGGTCGTTTTTCCTTGATTCTTTTTATCGACTTAGTTTTATGTTTTACTTCTCTCGGTTTTCCCTCTATTTTTAGTTGTAGTATTTACCAAATAAAAGTCCTATCTAGTGACTAGTTAAGTTTAGGTGTTTAAGGTATAAATTGTGCCATATTTAAGGGTCTATCTGGTATTTAATTAAAACTATTTGTATGGTCAATACACCTACCAAAAGAGTTAGTCATTTCTCCATTAAATTAAACCTTTTATATAACAAATTAGGTTTTTGTATCTCCTGATTATTTTATCAGAACATGATAACCCTCAAATCATTGAAGAAATAATTAATGCTATGACATCTCCTTTTTGTGGCTTGATTGAAGAAATTTGTGTGTTGTTGGTACATCATGGCACAAAGTTTGTTACAGAGATGACTGATTTGTTGGAGTCCAATGTATATAAAGGTAACATCTATTAAAACCTATACAAAACTCATAACTTTTGTTTTTTTATATGTTTTCCTCTTTTCGACAATTTAATTGAAATGATGTTCATTATCCCATCAGTGATTTTATCATCGATCCCATTTTAGATTTTGTTTATCTTGTAGATCTAGGATCTCTCTTTTCCTTGTTGTCTTAACACTATTTCTATGCTTGTTTATGTTGTTTAACTAGTTAAAAAAATGTGTTTAAAATATTTATGTCTAACTATATTTGAAATGAAAAATAAATTCTTTGTGTTACAAAAATTTTTTGTCGCATAGAGTAATGGGAAAAGGATAAAATTAGATTAATTAATATATATAATTTTTAAAGATATATTTCTCTTACAAATATTTGAACCCTCTCCTTGAGGGCCAAGAGAAAATATGACAACCAATCTAGTAATGTTCTTTATAGAATTATCTTCGACTTCAACTAAAGATTTCGAGCACAAATAGTTTGAAGGAAATAAAGAACAAAAATTTCATTGAATTCAAATAACAAAATTAGGAAATTTTATTTGGTAGAAGTTTAATCGATACTAAAATCATTAAAATTAGCTACATAAATATAAACTGATAGTAAAGGCTAACGGTATTCTTAGACTAAAATGTGAAAGGGGGTATTCTTGAGCCAAGAACAAAGGTTGAGGGCTTTTTTACACCAAAATGTAAAAGTAGGGTATTTTTGAGTCATTTCTAATAGATTATGGGTATTCTTGAGACAAAACAAAATAGGTTGGAGGTATTGTTAGACCAAAAGGTGAAATAAAAGTATTTATGAACCTTTTTCCCTTGGTTGAGGGGTATCTAAGAGCCTTTTCAGGTCTATAATTTAAAGTAGATTTTGTGTTAGGTTCGGTTATGGATGAGTTAGATTAAAATTTTTGTGGATGAAAAATAAATACCACATGTTTTATAAAAATATAATTAAATTTTAAGTAATTGTGTCATTAATAAGAAAACAATTTTAAACAAGAAAATAACGTTAGAGGTAATTTGATCCAACTAGTGGAAGAAATATATTTTAAAAATAAATTAGGTAGAATGACATAAGAATCTAATCCAATGTGTAGCAGGATACTTTAGATCCATTTTCAATAGGGCTGTTTTCTAGAGCATATACTAATTGTACTGAATATGGTGTTTTAGTAATTCTAGAATTAGTTATATTGAGATTATTTTTTATACAAATTTTGGATTGATGTGTTAACGGAATGTTTTTCTTTAATTACATATTAATAACCATGGTTTGCTATGTACTATTTACACCACCCCATAATATTGTATAGGGTGTAATACTAATAGGTGTATTAGTTATATATAGACTGAAAAGCATACCAAACAAGGGATTAAATAAAATCATGACTACATATACTGAATTTGCTAATACATCCTTCTAAAGAGATCATTAAACTTGTCTATTTAGTTATCTCAAAATTATAATGACGAAATTATTATTTTTTTGGCCAATTTATCCCAATTAGAGGTGAAATAAATTTTCAAATTTAACGATATATAAGGTGAGATATCAAATATATAATTACGCCAAGATAAATTAAATGCCAAATTTAATGATGATATATAGGATACCAAACTTCTGTCATATCGACAGAGAACACCCTTTTCACTGCCTCTAACAACCATTTTTACCGATTCTACAACTACAATGATGCCTTCCACATCACTTTCACCATTGACTTGAGCTTCTTCTTTTGCTTCCCTAGTTGCTTTTATCACCGAGTCCTCAACAATTACACCATTGTCAGTTTCATGCCTCCTTTTCAATCTCTTACATTCAATTTTACCCCTTCTTCTACCAATTTTGTTAATTTTGATTCTTACAATTGTGAAACTTATTCCGATGAGGCTGATTTCAATGAGACTGACTCTTATGAGACTCATTCTGATGAGACTGATTACGATGAGACTGATTTCGATGAGACTGATTCTGATGAGGCTGATTTTGATGAGACCGATTCTGATGAGATTGATTCTAATGAGCCTGATTCTGATGAGACTAATTCCGATGAGATTGATTCCGATGAGACTGATTATGATGATTCTCATTTTGATGAGCCTAATTCAGGTGATTTTTTCTTTGGGTTGTTTAGCTCAACTCAATAACATTCTCCAACACTTACATCATTTATTGACTCACTTCCAAGTGTGAAAAGTTCTGAATCATCAAAAAATTGTCCAATTTGCATGGAGGAATTTGGGATTGATTCAGAGGCGAGTCAATTGCCTTGTAAACATTTCTTTCACAATGATTGTATTGTCACATGGCTTATTAATAATAATACTTGTCCCCTTTGCCGGCATAATTAACGCAAGAAGATGAAGAAGAAATTGAAAACCATCTGTAAAGTATTTTGGATGGTGAAATTGTTGATAGAGAATTTCAAGATAATAATATTGATCTAGAGGAAATGCACGATGAAGATAGTGATATCTTGATGGTTGATGTCTGAAGTTCACATTTACTATTTTTAACTAATATTTAGGTAGTAATAAGTTTGGGTTTGTGTGTGTGTGTGTGTTTGATGAGGGTTAAGTTTAGATGGTAAATCATAACAACAATTGAAACTTCTTGTACGTTAAATGGGAAGAAAATATGTTTTGATTATTTTTATGCCATGTGAGGTTATATGTCACGACCCAACCCATCGGGCCGTGCAGGCACACACTCTAACACCAAAGTAGGAGAACCCTCATATCCCAATAGTTAAAACATGCAGGAAATTAAAGAGAACGGAGATAAATGAAATGTCATGATTTTTATAAATAGCAACTTAGACACAATATTGGTTAAAACATGTAAAGTAATTAACACCTCCCATAGATCTAGTTTAAACAGGTACAAGATCTACTAAGAGTAAACCTGAACATAATAAATAAAGAAATAGCTGCCACCATGCGGGAGGAAAGATAGAAGTTGTTGGAAAATTTTTACGTCTTCACCTAATGAAACATCACCAACCTGCTTCAAGACTATGTCAAAAGATATAGCAAGAGTAGTATCAGTACAAAACACATATACTGGTAGGCATCATCGGTCAACTTGACGCCCACAACATAACATAAGGAACCAACTAGTAAGATCATGAAATCAACCACTCGCTTCTCCACATTTACTCTCTTTTGAAATACCTTAGGTTTACACTAGTAACCTTACTACTAACCACTCTCTCAATCAACCTACTTACTAGGTTCTTAATCGTAGCCTAACCATTTTAGCACATACAAAAGTTCCTAACTACAATTACAACATTACGACTAACTGTTCACGTCATACTGGCCTTACTTTCTCTTCATATTACACAGCCGTGGCCACATAGTACATTAAGTCAAGCTTCTAACCACAAAAACACAAACCCTTTTCTCCAAAGTGCAATCCACCTAAGCACTTACTTCATGTACACTACCCCCATTATTCACCCTTGCAACACACGAACAACCCTTTCTATCAAATATTTGACCCTTGAACCCTTGGCCATTCCAATTCATTTGACAACACAATACGCAATAAGTTTCACTCGACACCAAAGAATAGTCAAATATAAGTTCTCATAAACATATAACCACTCCAGGGAATCACAATATCGTTATTATTTCGAACAAGGTTCAATTTCACAATTCTCAATCATCACAGATCTGTCAAATCATTGGTCCTCTCATGGAATCCAAACCCAATCTGTTAGCATATTGGAACGTGGTACCCGATCCAAGTTAGTTATGCCGAAATGTGGCAATCGATCCGAGTCAGTTATGCCAGAATGTGGAGACCGATCCATTCAACACACTATAATGACAATCACAAAAATATTCTTGAGTTAATACAATTTAGTCATGATTAATGACATTCATCTTCCCTTTATCTCATTTACCACACGTGTGATCAATAATGCAAATTTACATATATATATGTATCATAATGAAGCAAGAACAAACATACATCACACAATCATAGAATAACAACCATCATCTAACCCTAGATCATCATCTAAGGCTTCTTCCTAGGAATTAACCTTAGTTTGTTCTGTGCACGAGGGCCTTCGCATAATTCTATCGTTGATTTACATACATTACACAGTGAACACAAATTTATAACTACTCAATTCATAAAACCAAGCCTACTTGGGCGCCAAACAGCTACACGATGTTTGGTCTTTGATTCTTGTTTCTGAGATTTGTGATGGTGATCTTGACCAGAAATCTGCAATCCATTGACATTTTCACGCTAGAAATCTCTCTCTCCCTTCTTCCCAAGCTTGCAATATCTTTTTGGGGGTACGACTAAATTAGGTATTTTAGGAAGAAGGAGAAAATAGAATTGTGCACTATTTACATTCTTCCTCACCTATCCCACCCTGTGCCTACTTACCCCACCCAGGCGCCGCCACCCTAGCGGCATCTAGTCCTCCCTAGCAGGACAGTGGCCCATAATTTCCTTAAATTTTTGTTTCTTCTAAATAACGACGGCTAGAGTCGTTACAATAGATGCCAATTTACCTCTCGTTCGTCCCCAAATGATTAATACCTGGATAATCACTCACTTTAATTCTAGAGTACTCCCAAACTAACGAATAAGGCCATTGCCAAACTAGGAATATTGGTGACTATTTATCTAGTCAATACAATAAAGGTACTATAACCAAGGCATAGGAGAAAATTGAGGTAACACACGAAGAAATGAAATTGTTTAAACTAAACAGTGTGGCCCACCAAGATGGCAACCCTCCCGCTGAGGCAAGGCCGCTGTGGCGAGGATCTCCCGCTGAGGTGGGAGATTGGGAAACAATAAAAGTGGAAAAAGGAAACATTTTTCCCATTTCTCCCTTAAAGTTCCAAAACTCTCCCAAATCCTCTTGATCACTCTTCTCTGGACGTCAATATTGAGGTAATATTATTTTTTCTTACGCTCGTTACTTATATACTTGATTAACAACAAATGCGTGACCACTAACTGATCGAATTAAAGTTGTTTTGGGTAGTTATTCCAAAATGAAGTAGGTTGCTAGTTTTTTTTAGATAATCGTAGAATGGACACTTCCCTTATGTCCCCAACGTATCCACAACGTTTTAGTCGTAAGGATATCGTAAAAATACGGTTAAATTGATAAAAAATGGGTGGAGGAAGTTGAAGTGTCACTTGGCATAAAACTCAAATTTAGGACTTATTTTGCTGAAATAATTACTTATTTAGGGTATAGGGTAGATTATATACTCTGATCTGTGGAAATTCTGTCGAAATAAGAGGTTTTGGGATAAAAGGCGCCATTATCATGCCTGGTGTTCGTCCCAGATGAAGGTTGCTCTTGCGGCCTTGATCTCGCTATGGCAACCTTCATATCCGCCTAATTGGGATTATGGCCGTTGTGGCGGGATACGCCAGATAATGGCCTGCCTCAATACAAAATTTCTCTCTTCTTAATTTATCGTTTAATTAACTATCCTATCGTGTTCTGTCTTATATTTAACTTATTGCAGGCTCTCCGAATGGCAGGTCAATATGAAGAAAACTTACCCTTCATTTGGTTCCCCGATGCTGCGAGTCGGGAAAGGCATCATGACAACCATAACACAGGGTTTTGTTGCGATAGAGGGTTCATGTTACTCAAGCTAGAGGAAAATGTACCTGAATTTTATGCTCTTCTGATGGAATTTGGATGGGCTCCACTGACTGAGGCTCCCCCAGATGTACGTTCCACTTGGGTGAGGGAGTTTTATGCCATCCTTCTTACTGTGAGATGGGACGACTATCACCCCATCATCCGTATCCAGGCAGTTGACATTACCCTGAATACCGCTACCATTAATTAGGCTCTAAAGGTGCCGGAGGTCTCAAATGCAGAGAATGAGGCCAAGTTGAGGGTGATATATCTGGAGTGGTTGAGAGAAACCTTGGTGGATCCTATGCATTGGGATCATGTCTACTGGGCTACTGCATGGGGCATTACTATTGCTGATTGGTCGCCGGATGCTAAGAAGTGGCTGCACTTGGTGACTAAGAGGATCCGCCCATCAGGCAACCGCACCGACGTGACATTTCCCTGGGCTTTGGTGATGGTGTGCGCCATACATGATATAGAGTTGAATGTCGGGGCATATAATATTTCCGAGTAGAAGATGTTCTACTGGAGTATCAAGAAGGCGTTCTTTCTCCTCGTCTTATCACTGCTCTATGCAAGCGGGCGTGAGTGCCACTTTTTGATACCGATGAGGTACTTCCTATATATTCCCCCCTTCACCCTCTTTTGGTCAGGTCAGGTTCTACTTCTAGGGGAAAGAAGAGGAGAACGGGCAAGGCTAGCAGCAGTAAGGTGGATGCGGGTTCGGACAACGAGGGCCCACTCTCAGGTGCACGGGTCGAGGAGGATCTTGCGGCCTTTCGGGAGAGATTGGGGAGTGCCTATGTTAACTTCACTCTGGTCACACCCAACACTGCCCTAGAGGTCGAGATGCTCCGCCGCTAGTTGTATCCAGAGAGGAGGAAGGGTCTAGAGAGAGATCGTCTATTGGTCCGGATATGGAAGACCGTGCGGACCATATTCACTTTCGTTGCCCCTGGTCTGGAGCTTTTCCGGGTCAAGAAAGGAGATTTCCAGCTCTTTACCTTCATGGATGAGGCAGCTACAGGTCTAGTACATCCGAATGATCTAGACTCAGATGTTGACACCACCCAGTCCGAGGGTTCTTGATTATGTTTTTCTTTGCCCCTTTTTGGCTTGTAAATTTTAAGACAACTCTGCTTTTATTTTCATTTTCTTATGTTTTTTGTAGCACATAGATGCTAGTTTTCAAGCTATCTTACGCATCTTGTAAGTAATTGCTAAGTTTTATAATCTATGTTCGATTGTTGGACATTAGAATGATTGTAGGGATTTTCCCGGACCCCTTTTGGGGTTGATAATATGTAACTAGGGAAAACAGGGGAGGAGAGTTGAGGTTCTGCCTCGCCCTGTCGCGCTCTGGCCGAAAAATCTCGCCCCAGTGGCTCAAACGGAACCAGAACCCAGGCCAATAATTTCTGGGTTCTTTTCATCTCTCTAAAATTCTCCCAAGGTTTCCAGCCTCACCAAACAAATTTAGGATAATTCTCCGAGATAGGAAAATTATTGTCTACCCCAAATCAATCCCACATACACGAGCCAATATTTATTCTCGTAATTCTAGCACCACAACCCACACATCTCCAGGATAAACCCAGGCACTCTCACGGTTATTACACAACCACAAGACACGTTCAACTCTTCCCGTAATTCGCCTCATAGTTTTATCTATCTCTTGTATCGAACCTAGTCAGAATCGTTTTTTCACCACAAGTTTTCACAATACTCAAGCATGTACAACTCGTATAACTTCAATCAATTAGGAAAACAGATTGCACATATCAAGGTTCAGACACACAATTATAGTACACATAATCACCTCATCTCATTCAAGAAATTACAACTTCATATTTGCAGTTAGTTCAAACAACAAGAATCACACATTCATAATTTCCAAGATACACATAGTCAAGACCAAATTATTTGTTAGTTCGGTCCATAGATGACCATTACTGATCATCCAAGTATTTACACCGCCCCTAGGGCCAGATACCAAATGGAACCTTCTCGGTTCCAATGTTTCCCTGCTTTTGTTCTTTCAGTTGTGACTATGACTTTCCGGTCCACTTTGTTGAGATACCAATTGGACTTAACTAATACCACAAGTGACACTTCGCATGAAATGAGAGAATGAGTGGAACAATTTCATAGATCTTTCCTAGCTTCCTGAAGATTAGATGTGGAAGTCAACACACTAATCCGCAGGAGTCTAGTCCACATATTGCTCTTGTACTGGGATACCGGTAACCTAGGCTCTAATACCAATTTGTCATGACCTAACCCACCGGGCCGTGCGGACACCCACTCTAACACCTAAGTAGGCAAACCCTCATATCCCAATATTTAAAACATGCGGAAAATTAAAGAGAACAGAGATAAATGAAATGTCAAGATTTTTATAAATAGCAACATAGACACAATTTTGGTTAAAACTTTCAAAGTAATTAACATTTCCCATAGATCTAGTCTAAACAGGTACAAGAGCTACTAAGAGTGCAACATGACATAATAAATAAAGACACAACTCCCACAATACGGAAGGAAAGATAGAAGTTGGTGGAGAATTTCTTCGTCTTTACCTAATGAAACATCACCAACCTGCATCCAGACTATGTTAAAAGATACAACAATAGTAGTATCAGTACAAAACACACGTACTGGTAGGCATTATCGGTCAACCAGACGCCCACCATATAACATAAGGAACCAACTAGTAAGATCATGAAATCAACCACTCGCTTCTCCACCTTTACTATCTTTTGAAATACCTCAAGGTTACACTAGTAACCTTACTACTAACTACCCTCTCAGTCAACCTAATTAAAGGTTCTTGATCGTAGCCTAACCATTCTAGCACATAGAAAGTTCCCAACTACAATTACAACATTACGACTAACTTCTCACGTCATACCCTTACTTTCTCTTCATATTACCCAGCCATGGCCACATAGTAAATTAAGTCAAGCTTCTAACCACAAAACACAAACTCCTTTCTCCAAAGTGCAATCCACCTAAGCACTAACTTCATGTACACTACCCCCACTTTTCACCCTTGCAACACACGAACACCCCTTGCTATCAATTTCTCAACCCTTGAACCCTTGGCCCTTCCAATTCATTCGACAACATGATATGCAACAAGTTTCACTCGACACCAAATAATAGTCAGATATAATTCCTCATAAACATATAACCACTCCATGGAATCACAATATCATTATTATTTCGAACAAGGTTCAATTTCACAATTCTCAATCATCACAGATTTGACAAAGTATTGGTCATCTCATGGAACCTAAACCCAAACTATTAGCATACTGGAATGTGGTACCTGATCAAAGTTAGTTATGCACGGAACGTGGCAACCGATCCAAGTTAGTTATGCCGAAACGTGGCAACCGATCCATTCATCACACCATAATGACAATCACAAGTATATTCTCGAGTTGATACAATTTAGTCATGATTCATGGAATTCATCATCCCTTTTATCATTTACAACATGTGTGATCAATAATACAACATTCACATACATACATGTATCATAATGAAGCAAGAATAATAATACATCACACAATCATAGAAGCACAACCATCACCTAACCCTAGATCATCATCTGAGAATTCTTCCTAGGATTTAACCATATTTTGTTTGGTGCACGAGGGCCTATGCATAATTCTACCGTTGATTTACATACATTACACGGTGAACACAAATTTATAACTACTCAATTTATAAAACCTAGCCTACCTGGGCTCCAAGGAGTTGCACGGAGTTTGGTCTTTGATTCTTGTTTTCGGGATTCATGATGATGTTCTTGACCGAAAATCCATAATTTCATCGACATCTTCACGCTAGAAATTTCTCTCCCTTCGTCCCAAGCTTGCAGCAGCTTTTTGGGGGTTTCTAAGGTGTTTTACGACTAAATTAGGTATTTTAGAAAGAAGGAGAAATTAGGATTTCGTGTTATTTATGTTCTGCCTCGCCTATCCCGCTCTGGCGCAAACTTACCCAACCCTGGCGCTGCCGCCCTAGCGGCATCTGGTCCGCCCTTAAAAACCGACGGCTCGGGTCATTACATTAGAGAACAATTGATTCATACAATCTGTGCAATCTACAACTTGATTGGTATGTCTATTTTGAAAAAATAATACTATGCAATTTAGGAGACATTGAATAGACTTTATTTAACCTTGTGTAAAGCCTTTCTAGAAAATCAAATGACATTATCCCACATTGATTCTTATAACCCATTTCTTTCAAATAACCACGTCACAATTAATTGAATCACCTTGTTGACCAACCACAATCCCTAAAAATGTTTTAATTAGAGATGCATTTTACTGAACTAACATTATTAATGATACTTCAAAACTCTAAATTTGACTATTACTATTTTATGTAGTTATTTAATACTAAGGATAGTATAAAGCAAATAATACAATTTTCTTAATTTGTTAAAATGGAGAAATAAAATGAGGCCTTTTTTGGGTATAATTGTCAAGTAAAATAAAATCAAAGGAGTATATAACAAATCACATAAAATCCTAAGATAAATACGCAATGGAGTGTTACAGTGACAATTAAAGTTCAAACTGTCACAAGTGTTTTTTATCAAGGTACATGGTCATTAATGTACCTTTTTCTTAATAAGTGAAAAGTTAAACATTGATTCTTGCGATACAAAATTCTACTTTAGTAAACTTCAAATTAAATCTTGAAAATTAATTAAAATCACTACCATGAAAATATTTAGAATTTACTCTGTCTATGCTAAGTTTTACAATTAAATGAGTGAAAAAATAGATTTGACCATTAAAATAACAAATCTAATCTTTTTTAAAAATATATATGTGAGCCACTTTCGTAACGAGGAGTATATTAGCTCTAAATCACAAAGATGATGGGTATATCATGTCTTATTTCCTTTAACAAATAAAGTGCTACAAGATTGAATACAGATGATGAAATTGACAATAAGCAGATGATGTGTTTGTATAACACAATGTAAATTTCTAAGCTAAGGCTCGAACCATTCTTAATTTACGTGTAAGTT
This sequence comes from Solanum gandarillasii, assembly GCA_029582405.1. NCBI lineage: Eukaryota > Viridiplantae > Streptophyta > Magnoliopsida > Solanales > Solanaceae > Solanum > Solanum gandarillasii. The sequence goes on along the minus strand of JAJONY010017253.1, from coordinate 9,459 downwards.
CATATCAGATGTTGCTTAAATTATTCTTAGGTGTTCAGCTCAATTCGTTGGTGTGGGAATGGATTTAGATATGAATAAAGGTCAAAAGAATCCCCTAGAACAAAGTTGAAGTGAAAGCTTCCCTACCGATTATGTTTTGACATAAGATTCCACTATGGTCAATTTCAAAAAGTCATATCTCTCGGTACATAATGAATTTGTTGCCCCACATCCTATCAGATTGAAGGCCTATGATTCCTCTTTCCAACACCACAAAGTTTTCCTCATTGCTAGTTTTAAGTAAAATGTTATGACTGTTTTGCCAGAGATTCCTGAGTTAGTTCCTACGAATTCTTTCTACAAAGTTGAATGAATTATCAAATCGTAGAAAACTTCAGAGAAGTCAAACATTAGGTCCCATTCATATTGATCTATCTACGGGTTGTACAAATTTCTATGAGTTTGAGTTTGGACAAGTAGAATGAATTTTTGAGCATCAAAATGCAATATGAATTCTACGGATTAGATCTTCGATCCGTCAGAACATCTACGGTCATAGTTTTAATCCCCATAATGAACTTTTGATCCTTAAGATTTATTATGAATTCCATGGATGGGATCAGCGGTCCGTAGAATAAACCAGGAACTGTAAATTACCCCGTGACAGGATTTTATCAACTTTTTAAGAGGGGTAGTTCAGTCTTTTTCCACCCTTTCTAAGCCTAAAACCCAACTTTTTACTCTAAGTTAGAAGTTAAAACATTATTAGTCAATTTTTTTACGTTCAATAACACTCTAAGTCATTACAGCAATGTTCTTAGAGGAGAAAAGCAAGAGTTTCGAGCGTTCTCCAAGTTTTTACAGATTTCACCAAGAACTTTGTTCTTCTATGTATCTAAGGCAATGATAGTGATGGACTCAGTTCTTCCTCACATCCTACATCTTTCTAACTGCAATAAAAGAGTAACCTAGGATTTTATCCTTGATTTTGAGTATTCTTGAGATGAGTAGTATCGTTGAATTTTGAGTTCTTGATTTGTAGTATTGAGTTTTCTTTATTATTTTTGAGATCCTTGAGTTGATTGATTCATGTCTATATTTCAATATCAACGCTATTTTGAGTCATAGTTTTTGCGAATCTTTTAAAGTAAACATTTTTGTCCTAAAACTGATTTTCTAAAAAAGAAAAGATGAGTTTTGAGAAAGAATTTTAAAGATTATTTGAGTAAGGGTATTAAGGAATGAAGTATTCCCAAATGTATCACTTTATATATTGAGAAAAGATAAATTTTGATTTCTAAATGAGTTAATGAGTCCAAAGATATTTCAGAGAAATTACCTCTTTTAAGAGGATATTTTATGCAGTTACCTCAAATTGAGAAAGAGTATGTCTTATACATTTGAGCATGAGTATATATTTATTAAGAACAGCATAGAGCAGTAATATAGGTACGAGTTCAGACAAATCAAAATCTTCATAAACCATGTAGCCAGCATGGATAAAGGATCATACTTTTAGACGACTCCTTATTGCTTTCGAGCAGACCATTAGTGGATCCTCTTAGTTGAGATGTTCTATATCTCTGGAAGGTATAGGAAAGTTTTGGCAGCATGGGTGAGATGTTGTATCGACACATTGCTCATACTGTGGTGTCGGTTAAAAAATCTCCCAACAAGAGTTAAAAGTGTATTTTTATCATATCACTTAATTTGTTGAGTTTGGAGATGAGTAAATATTTTTTTTATGTTTACATGATTTCACTCTTTTATTTCTTTATATTTAGTTAAGTATATATTTATATCTATTTCGGTCCGCTCATTCAATATTTTTCTTCGGCTATAATAGATACTCATACAATGTACTGATGTCATTCGACCTGCATGGCATATAGGATCCCAAGACTTATAGTTTGATCTTTAAAGCTTTCACGACCCAAAGTATACCCTAGGTGTAACATGGCATATAGGATCCCAGGAGTCCCTACACAAGTCACTTAGCATACATATACAAGATAATAAAATTTAAAGAAGTAAAAAGATAGTTTTATATCATACATAGTGTAATAAAAGACGAAGTCTAATATAATTCTCATAGCCATCTAATACATCGTAAGGAAATGATTGAGACGTAACCTATACATCACATACAAAGTTCAAAACGATATGACATAAAGTTATAAAATTTGTCGGTCCTCGAAGTATTACGACTCACCAATAGCTTGAAGAACCCACTAGATGTCTAGCCATGAGGGTGTGAGGTACGACATCAGACCCTACATTAGTGAAACAATGTAGGCACAAGTATGCATTAGCAAATGGAATGTACTAAGTATGTTGCAATACGCATACACATGAACATGAAAGTAAAAATGACATAAATTGAAGAGGTTTTATCATAATGAAACATCTAGAAGTTCTTAAAAACGAATCAACACAGAGATCATAAAACATAGTCAATTACATTAACATAAAGAATATAAGAGAGCTTTGAAGAACACATAATCATTTTGTTGATTATATCTTTAATCGACAATTAGACCATGACAACTATATCATGAAAACTAGTATATCTCTCATACCAAAAGAGGAGGAATCTACTTGCCAAGGTAGAATCGGTACATATCATCTTTTGCTAAAGTGAATCCACTAGCTAGTTCACTTAAGACAATCCTACGGGGGCATGCAATTTGGGACTAGAGGTTGCTGCTGGAGACTACCCTATTTGAGCCTCCACCTTAATGCCCTCCCGGTTCTTAGTCTAAATCACAATGGAATAGAGAAAAAATCAAATATCATCAAAAATATGGAAGGCAATGATCAATAACAATACACTTCTCTAAAGGACAAAACATATAATAGCTCCTTAAGCAAAACTCAACATAGATGAAAAAGCCTTTCATTAATATGAGTTCCTTTATGAGAAATACCTATCACAATCATGATCATCATAGTAAGTGAGAAGTCTTTTCACAATAGCATTGATATTTTCCTGTCAAAGCATCCTCAAATCATTTATAATTCTTTCATAAAAACATACATATCTTCAAAATTTATAGCTCATGGGCTCATCATAGGATCTTGGTTGAAAAACATAATTTAACCATGGGTCAGTGCAATTTCAACTAAATATGATGGATTAACATCATTTCATGAACTACAGTTCTTAATTAATCATAATCAATCATAATTAGAACAAACCCACATTCATTGGATTAAAAACCTAATTTGATTAATTTTAAATTGAATTGGGAAATTGAAATCTCTAGGGATCCCATTGAGTAAAAGACTCCATGGGTGAATACACATACTTTGATCCTTTAAGCCCAAGAAAATGGAGAATTTTTAGACTTGAATGGAATCCATCTCTTGTCTTTCCTCTTTAGACCTGAGAGAATTGGGAGGATGAATTTTTTCAAGTTTAGAGAATTTTTAGGGGAATGAGTTGAAGTGCGTAAATTGGGGGTTAAAATCCTTTATATAGGGCTTAGGGTCTAATGCAAAACAACATAGTATTGATATAAAACCATTAGGAAAAGACCAAAAACCCTCATTAAAAAAACTGTCGAGCCTCACCTATGGTTTAGACCTACGGTATGTAGGTCCTACTATGGATCATCCTTGTCAGTCGTAGGTGGGTTTAGAAGCTTTTTTTATGGATCAATTAAATGACAGAGTCCATCTACGGTTGGTGGGTCTAGCTACGGTCCATACATTGTTATCGTAGGTCCTATATTTTTTCTTAAAATTTAACCTCATTTCCCTACTCACCTTCGGATGCCATCTACAGTCAGTAGATGCTTCTACAAACCGTAGGTAGGAGACGTAGGTCATGTATGAAACCTAAAATCTGCATTTTCTTTCTTTTCCAAGTCCAAGGTGCTAACAAAACTTTTAATTTGCTTGAGTTAAATATTCTGCGTAGTAGTCAGCTAAACCGAGGGTTCGCTTATGAGTCAACAATGGTTTTTAGTGCGCCCACGTCTATGATGTACGCTTGGGGCGTGATAAGCTTCGTATGAGAGCATACGGTTCAAGAAACCTAGAATATGTATGAAGCCATGTTTAGTACAATCTTTCTTATAAAAGTTAAGCACACGACATCCATAGCAAGGAAGCTAAGACATTTAGGAATTTTTTACTTTCTTAATACTCATGTTCGTGCGATAGAGATTAAATCTATAAAGGTTTCTTCTAACTCGTGAATACGCGTGACTTTTCAGATCATGCCTCTACAAGGAGTTGTTCAAGGATGTCCTTCTAGGAGGAATAGTAATACTCAAGGTTAAGAAGGTCCAATATATTAGAAATGCGATCCCCTGAGGGAGAGATCACCAATTCTAAGTTCAGGAATGTTATTTAGATGTTGAATCATGTTTTGGCAAATCATGCAGATCAACAAGGACTGGGCCGCTAGGATGTGGTTGATACATCCTAAGTTCGTGAGTTTTTGAGGTTGTATCCTCTAGATTTCATACGGTTGAAGGTCACTGATGATCCAAAGAACTTTGTGGAAGAGTTAAAGAAAGTGTTTGGAATTATGTATGTTGTTCATGCAGAGCGTGTGGAGTTGGCTTCTTACTAACTCAAGGTGTTACTAGCCTTTGGTATGAACTATGGAGAAAAGAACAGGGCAGAGGGAGCACCACTCTTGATCTGGGCTGTGTTAAAAATTACTTTCTTGGGGCTTTTCCTTCCCCGAGAGCTAAGGGAAGCTAAAGTGTGAGATTTCTTAGACAGAAAAATATAAAAATATGAGTGTGAAAAAGTATAGCCTCAAGCTCACCCAATTATCCCTCTATTCTCTAGAGCTTGTGGTAGATATGATGAGTAGGATGAGTTTGTTCATATCTAGGCTATCCCGCCTATCTAACAAGGAAGGTAAGGTAGTTATGTTTATAGGGAACATGGACATAGCATGACTCATGATCTATGTGAAAGATTTTGAGTAAGATAAGTTGAAGGACAGAGAGGAGTATGAAAACAAGAAAGATAAGACAACTAATCAAGAGTCTAATCAACAGAAGACTAGAAACGGGAACTAGCTGTCATTTCAGTAGAGATCATCTGGACCTACACCACTATTAACTAGTTATCCTACACCAAGGAATAATAATGCCTACCAGAAATAGAATTTCAAACCTCAAGCTACTCAATCTCAGGGTAGTATGGCACAAGGGACTACATGGATAGAACCACCGAGGAGCGTGTCGTGATGGCTCCAATGGTTGCATCAAGTATTGTTAGATAGTGATTTTATGGGAATTTCTCTAAGAAAAGGTAGTGTAATGGGAGCAATAGAACCCAATCTTCTTTAGTGACTTCAATAGACAGAGCTTCTACGAGAGCAGATACTTCAGGGATGGGCAGATGAGTAAACTATTTGTATGCTATGGCTAGTCACCAAGATCAGGAAAACTCGTTAGATGTTGTCACTAGTATGCATAAAGTCTTTTCTATTGATGTTGATGCCTTACTTGTTGTAGGTGCGAGTTTGTCTTTTATGACTCTTTATGTAGCCATGAGGTTTGACATTTCCCCCGAAAAAGCCCTTGAGCCCTTAACTATTTCCATATCAGTTGGTTAGTCTATTATATTAGAAAAAGTCTATCATGATTGTACCTTCTTTGTCTACCACAATGATAACATGGCTGACTTAGTTGATCTAGACATGGTGGGTTTTAATGTTATTCTATGCATGTACTAGCTTCATGTTTTTTATGCCTCAGTCAATTGTAGAACTCAAGTATTCAAGTTTCAATTTCCTATTAAACTAGTTTTAAAATTGAGTAGTAGTTTCGTAGTACTTGAGGATTGTTTTATTTCAAACCTTAAGTCTTGAGGGTTAGTTTCTAAAGGGTCCATGTATCACTTAGTCTGAGTTAATGACTCAAGTATTGAGACACAACCTCTTCAGTCAGTCCTAGTTGTGAGTGAGTTCCAAGAGGTCTTTCTCGACAATCTTTCTAGAGTCCCTTTCGAAATGGAAATAAACATGGGAATATATATCGTTCTATATAATTAATCCATCTTTATTCCACCTTATAGAATGGGTCTAGCTAAGTTATTCAAGGAAATGTCCTTTTCGACCAACTTTAGGGTGTCAGTTTCTTCTCAAAAATAGACCTCAGATCAGGCTATCACTAGTTTAACGTGAGAGAAAGTGACATTTTGAATACAATATTCAGAATCCGGTATAGTCATTATTAATTTCTTTTTATGTCCTTTGGTTTGACAAATATTTGTGCAACATTCATGTTACACCTTGGATTTTGGAAAAGGAAGAAAGGGCCCTTTTGGGCTGATGTATGGTTCTACGGGTCCCATTTGTGGACCGTAGAAGATTTTAGGAGCCGTAGATTGCAACTGTAGGAAGAGGAAAATAATTATTTTTCAAAACAATTCCTAGTACCTTTTGAATGGTACACTAGGACGGTATGCCATGCAATGTACAAGTCGTAGATAGGTCTCGTAGCTGAGTCCCAGAGTAGGTGAAATTATAAAGGTCAAAGCTTGTTTCTACGATTGGTGTCTATGGTCCGTAAGATGACCTACAAGTTGTAGAAAAGACCCATCAAAGTTAATCCAATATAATAGTTTCTGATCTTTTCTATGATTGACCAGTACAGTCCGTATAGGTCTGAACCGTAGATCGTGTCCGACAATTATTCTAAAGGACATTTTTGGTCTTTTCATAATTTTTTTAATCCAATATTATGTAACTTTTTCCTTATACACTAAGCCCTATATAAATATTAAGCATCAAATTACCTACTTTCAATCATTCTCTTAATTTCCCTAAACCTAACTAAATGCACTCCCTAATTTCCTCTCATCTTAAGGAAGGAGAAGAAGAAGCTAGGATTAAATTTCATATCTCCAATTCACCATTATTTATGGGATTTTAGAATCTAGGTATGTGGTATTAACCCATTGAGTCCTTTCCTCCATGGGTCCCTAAGATTTCCAATTTTCTTAATTCGATTTCATTTGTTTAAGTTTGGGTTTCAATCAAATCTTCCGGGTTTCATTTAATTTTTATTGATTTATTTTAGGTACGTCCTCTAATACATGATTGAATATTAATACATGATATTTAGTTGAAATTATGTTGATCCATGCCTAAATTATGATTTCCAACAATTAATATATGATGAACTTATGAACCTATGAATTATGAATTTATGAATATATGCATGTTTTCATGATGCTATTATAAATGAATTGATAATGCTTTGAAAGGAAAGTGTTAATATTATTGTGAAAGGTTTTCTCATGTGTTAGTATGTTCATGATTGTGAAGGGTATTTCTCATATATGGATTCACATTGGTGAAAAGTTTTCTCATCTATGTTGAATTATGTCTAAGGAGTTAGTCTATGTTTTGATCTTGAAATATATAGGTTGGTATTGATCATTTCCTTTCCTATGTTGAATTGATATTTGACTTATATCTATCCCGTTGGGATTTGGACTTAGCACCGAGAGGGCTTTGAGGTGGAGGCTCAAATAGGGTAGTCTCTAGTAGCAACATCTAGTCCCAAACTATGTGCCCCCGTAGGATTGTCTTAAATAACATAGCTAGTATCCAATAAAGTAAAAGATGATATGTACGGCGTCTACCTTGGTAAATAGGTCTACCTTCTTTCAATATGATGGATGTACTGGATTCCATGATAGTTCTCATGGTCTTATTGTCAGTTAAAGTTAATATCCCAAAAATGACAATGTTTTCTACAAGCTTTTTGTTATGTCTCTTATGTTAAGGTATTTGTCAATATTTCATTATTTACATGTCATTTCTTCCTTAAAAAATTTTAAAGGTTCAAATATTGCTCATGCCTCACATGTTTTAAGGCATGAATGCTATCATGTCTATTTGTGCATATTTTCCCATATTTAGAACATTCCATGTACTAACGTATACTTTTTTCTACATAATCTGATGAATGTAGGGCCCAACGCTCCTACCTCCATACCCGTGGCTATTTGACCTCAATGACAATTCAAAGTTTGAAGAGGTTGTGAATCGTCATATTTGGAGGACTATGACACTATTATTGCTTTCTTCACTTCCATTTTCAGATTTTTGTTATGTGTTGTATGGGTTATGTCCCAATCACTTACATTATGATGAACTAGATGAATTTTAAGACTTATGTTTAGACTTCCGCTTTGTAAAAACTCTTTGAAAGATGAAATGCTTCCTTTTGAATTTTTAAGTTCTATTATCTTCTATGATCTATGCTCTGACTTATGTAGGGCCTTTTAGGGTCCTATATGACATGTTACCCCTAGGGTATACTTTGGGTTATGAGAATTCACGGGCCTTATGAATAGAGTATTTAAATGTTAGTGTGACATTTTAATATTCTAAAATATATTAACTTTTGCAATATTCTGCATGGTCACACAGACATTGGTTTTCTGGCCGTTGGTTGACTTATCACATTTCATATGTTACAAAATGTTGGATGCATGTAATGACAATCATAATTGCTGCATTACTATCCTATATTACTCCAAATTGGAGTTAGTGCCATATGCACATCAGTTTTGCAAAATGTCGTTGATGGTATTAGCCGTTGATGGCATTGGTGGGCACTTGATTGTCACTCTTTATTCCTCCATTATTCTTTGTAACATATGTAACTCCTAAGACCATTATATTCACTATTTACTACACCATTATCTTCCTATTCATGGCTAGGAAGACTTCTTCTAGTATAAATAGTGGTGGTCTTCATTTGGTTTGTGAGATACAATACACACAAGAAAAATATAAAGTGAAAGAGTTAGTCAAAAAAGAGAGTTCTTATTAGTTGAAGGAAGGTGTTCTTTTTGTGGAGCTTTGAACTCAACTTTTGTCCAGGGTTGTTGAGTTATATATTGTGAATAGGCTGTTGTATCCTAGAGGGGACAAGTCAAGAGGACTACTGCTGGACCGGTGAAAACATTTGCTGCAGTGGGCTTGAATCTCCTTAAAGAGAGCGAGATATCCGCGCCTCAGCCTGAAGAGATTTATTTCTTCATTTTTATTTTCAATTGTAATCTTATATTTTTGTTATCTTGTAAGTTTTCACTAACAATTTTAAGGAGATTCATCATGGCTACAATTGAAAAAACCGCGGATGTCAAGATGGGAGACCTTAACAAGCCATTTCGGTTCAATGGTAACCATTTTAAGAGATGGAAGGGTAAAGTACTTTTCTACTTGAGTCTTCTCAATGTTTCTTATGTGTTAACTGAGAAGAATCCTAATAAAGTAGACATCACCTCTATGAATGATGATGAAACTATTTCTCATCTAGAGAAAGTGGAAAAGTACGATGGTGATTCCTATAAGTGTCAGTATTATATTCTTAATTGTTTATCTGATAATTTTTATGATTATTATGATAGAACTTACTCTAGTGCAAAGAAAATTTGGAAAGCGTTGCAGAGTAAGTATGATACCGAAGAGGCTGGAGCGAAAAAATATGC
>JAJONY010017252.1:0-72084 GCA_029582405.1 Solanum gandarillasii | reverse complement strand
TTGATTATGCTTATCGCTTATGGTCATTTTAATTGCTTCCGCGACCAAGGATGTGTAATGATACGCTATGAGGCTTGTTTGGGGTTCCTTCGGGTTCCCCATTCGCCGGTCACGTCTAGGCCCTAGGCTTGGGTCGTGACACCTTTCATATGTGAATCAATGTACCTTAGGTCGGTAGGCCAATGGAACCCTCACATGTGTAATAATGTTAATGTGAATGCACTACTCTATGGGAATGTAAGCTTAGCACTGAATGGATATGGTAAGATGGAAGCTCTCCCCACGTTAGGCCGGGTTTCAATGAACATCTTTCTTATCCCATAACTATATGCCCACATAGGTTATAAGCTAGTGAATCCACCTAAGATAAAATGTTATCGGTCCTACCTTAGGCAAGTAGACCAACCCTTTACGGTGTGGGATAGACATTGGATTCCATGTTAAGATCAGATTGTCTATGTTGGTTAATGCTTATTCCCATCATGTGAGTTATGTGCTATGGTTACTCAAGAGGTTCTTTGAAGTGTGGGTGGTAGTATGGGATGCCATCCATGCATTTCATGAGTAGTCTTTGAGAGGGTTACGGTATGTCTCTCTAATGTCCTAATGTCTAATGAAAACAATGTGCTCATAATGATGCTACTGAGAATGTTGACTTAAATGTTTAATGTAATGATGAATGCTTAACTTGAAAATGTTATTATGAGTTACTTTCCTTGTCATGACTTTTGAAATGTGAATGTTCCTTATGCATGAGTGTTGTCTAAAGATGAGTATGAAGAATGGTAAGTTCATTTATGGTAGCCTCAAAGTGGTACTTAGTATGAATGGTAGTATGGGATGCCATTGTTACATTGCACAAGTATAGCGTAGGGTTAATTAAGATGACGGTTCTAATGTGTTGTAATGGCTTATATGTTGATTATGCTTGTAACTAATGCCTTCTATACTAAAGTTCATAATCTTTCTCAAACTTGACATATAGCATGGTTTTCAACCAAAATGTGCTTTTTAGCATTATTTTTGCATGGCTATCATATTTAGTACATATTTATGCTAACCCATATTTCCTCTACATTTTTCTACAAAGTGTAGGTTCCGACGTTTGATGCGATTCCTTCTAGTTCAATCTTGGATAGACGATTCTCCAAACCTTGTGGTATGTCCTCAAGGATCTGAGGACAAGTTCAATGTTTTCGTTTCATTCCTTTATTGTATTAGACTTTCAGATTTCTCCTATTGTAAGGGTTGTGACCCTATTTTGAGACCTCGATTGTAGTAGATTGTCATGTGAGACTATGTTTAGACTTCCGCTATTTTAAATACATATTTTTGATGTATGGATTAAAAGTTTTAAATTCTGCACTATTTCCTATGTTATTATGTTTTGATATGCTATGAGGCTTGTATGAGACTTTTCGGAATCTTGTATGTCATGTTACGTCTAGGGGGTACCCTTGGCTTCTAACACTAAGAGAGCAACTTCCCCTACTTCAAACAATTTTATAGGAGACCTACATCTCCTACCATAGAGAGCCTCAAAGGGGGCCATCTCAATATTCGAATTGAATTTGTTATTATGGGCAAACTCAACTTACAACATATGGTCATCCTTATTGCCTTTAAAATCTATCACACATTCCCTTAACATGTCCTCTAAAGTCTTAATGGTTCGTTCCGCTTGACCATTCGTTTGAGGGTGAAAAGTTGTGCTAAGCTTCAAATTAGTACCTAGCCCTTTTTGGAAGGACTTCAAAACCAGTGAAGTAAATTGGGGACCTCGATCTTAAATAATAGACGAGGGAACTCCATGTAGTCTTACTATCTCCTTCAAATACAATTTAGCATATTCTTCTACTAAGTAGGACACATTGACAAGAATAAAATGAAAATACTTAGTCATTCGGTCCACTATTACCCATATCGAGTCACGTTGTCGTTGATTAAATAACTTTTCAAACACACCTAGGTGTTCAACGAGCGTAAATTAGTATAAAACCCAACTAAATGAGTTGGGGTCGAATCCCATAGGGAGCGGTTGTATTTCAGATTGAATTGGGAAGTATAAATGTGATCAAATCAGTTATAAGAATAAAAATTATCGAATAAAGACATTATTCAAGTTAAGGGGTGACATGAATGTCAAATGGGGGTTTTGGTTTCGATTAACAGTCACAAACAATACGACTTAACAATATGGAGATGGATTCTTGGGAAGCGATCGATTATGGGCTAATATAGACATATTGGAAATTACAACTATTAGTAACTAGCTAGATTTCAGTGAGTAGGCTAGACTATAAGGTAGGTAATTTTCTCTCGAACCATTACCCCAAAACAAGTGATTTCTCTCGAACATCAACAAAAATGCATATTAAGAACAACCCACAACTTAATCCATTCACTCTTTTGAGCTGAAAGTGTGGGATTGGGTTTAGGATTCACTCTCTCGAGCTGAACCCAAATCAACCAAATACCCACAAATCATTAATCACAAAACATAGTTCTAAAGCCTCTCTCGAGAGAGCAAGCCAAGAACACAAACATAGAATTGCATTTGCAACTTCAATTCTTAAGTTAAATCACAATTAATTATTGAACTCACTTTAAAATAACATTTAAACTAATAATTAGCAAAACCTATAAGCTAAATCAATCCATAATCACATATTCACACCATGAGAATTGAGGCTTTAGCTAGACATCATAAAAAATTTAAAACTGTTACCAAATTGATTATCCATCAACTGGGTAAGAGTGATTTTGTCTCAACAATGCTCCAATTTGATGAACTTCAAAGACCCACTTTAAATTTCTCAAAACTGAATTTCTTCAATCCCTCAAAGCTAAGGAAAACTAGAGAAAACTATCTAGAGATGCTCAAAACTTAAAAATAAAAAATGTTTTAAAGATTAATTGATACTCAACTAAATGTTCAAAAACGTATTTATAGTCGTCAAAAATAAGCTAGGAAAGCTCATTCGAAGAAGTAAGTCGGGCTCGCCGAAAAGCTCCGCGAGCGGCCCTTTGGTCTCTTCCATCGCCCTTTTGCTTTGGCATTCAGTGTCTTCAAGGTCTTTAACTTTGGGCCATCTATCTTAGCTTTACGAAATTCACTCGGCGATCTGCTGAGTCCTCATTTTCATCGCCAACTTGATTACTTCCTTCCAGGCTTGGCACACTGGAACTTTAGGTAGTCTGATGAGTCACTCGGCGAAACGCCAAATGCTCTTGGCGATTGTCAGGCTCACCCATTTTCATTTCTTCAGCCTATTTTGTTCTTTTTTACCTGTTAGTGTCATTGCTTTGTTCCTCAAAATTAAGGATTTAACATCAATTATTGGCACAAAATAAGCATTTAAGGAATCTAAATCTCTATAAACACAGCCCAAAATGAGTCCAAATCTCGGACTCATCAACACCTCCAACTTAAACTTTTGCTTGTCCTCAAGTAAAAGTCAAGTTAAGCGGTTCAAAAAGAATGTCTCAAACAGTGCTACATAAGATTCAATCAAGAATACACACAACAAGACTCAACTTACTCATGCAAGGATCAATGGTGCACTCAAAGATTCAAGTTGTGACTCACCATTATTAAAGATGCTCAAGTTCACAATACTTGCTTCAAATTCAAGTACAAGCTCAACAAATGTACTCAAATGCCCTCATAACAAAGATCATTCCATATTAACACACTATTCTTCAACATTTTATAGCTCCAGAATCACATACGACTCTCAACCTCACAAAGATGAACATGACTTCACCCATAGGTTTTCCCTTATTTTCTAATCAACGTTTTCTTAAGCTTACTCAAGATTACAAGGCTTGTAATGGGGCTTAGTGTAAGGCATGGTCATTTAAGCTCAGTGGTTGCTACCCTCTTGAAATGTGTTACGAACATCACTTTCTTCCTTTTCTTCAACATTTAAATCATGCTCAAAATTCACCCCATTATTCAACTTCCAATGGAATACCGGACACACCATTTCTTTTGCAACTTTAACAACTTTATTTCACTACTTTTTCATTCATTTTCTTTTGCTTTTTCTTTCTCTTTTTTTATAGGGAGGGGTTCCATATTTTTCACCACCATGGCTCAAAGGGTAATTCTTCACCTTTCTTGATTTACCTTCTCTTTTCGCCACACCCCCAACTTACGCTTTTGACCTTAGTTGGCTACTCAAACAAACCACACTTCATGAGAGTAATGGCTGAATGGATAAAGAGGGATCATGTTTTCTCAAGTTTGTTCCAAGAAAAGGGCCAAGCTCAAAGGGGTTCAACCAAGGTTCACACAACTCAGAAGGTTGGCCACAAAAAGAGGTATATTGTTATACTGTTTCACTCAACAAAATCGTTGTCCAAGTTCATTTCAAGAGCTTGCGTCACTTAGCCAACCAAACCAACGGGGCAAATTCTAGGTGTCATCACACAAGGTTCACGTTAAGCTCATCACACAAGGTATTGGCACCAATATCAAACGAGACTCCACAGTTCCGGTAGTGTGCAATGTTCATCACAAGAGACTTCATTCGAAAACTGGCTAATCACAACGAGATGCAAAAAGTTCACACATTTTCTATGTAGCTTAATTTGGCCTCATCGTAGCTGCGCTTTCATTTTTGTTCGATTAAGAGCACTATTCTAGTCATCGGTATTGATCATAATCGATACTCATATTTGCACAAGAACTGCCACATTCACACATAATAAGAGGTGGCAAAATTTTTTAGATGGGTCAAAAAAATATTTCTATTCAAAATAAGGAGCCATAAGCTCAAACATCTATAAGATAAGATCAAAACACAGTTTAAAAAACAAAATTCAATATATACACAAGAGGTAGGTATAGAAATACCTCACCCCACCACAAATAAAAAGCAGTTGTCCTCAAATGCAACAAAAATAATCAAAAGTCAATAAAAACGACAATGACAGAGGTACAGAAGAATCATGTCTACATAGTCGCTCCATCAGTCGGGGCATCAATGCCCGGGGCAACACTCTGAACTTGGGCATAAGTGAATGGTGTAATAGTAGCACTGGCTCCATTAGAGCCTGCCATGGGTGTATCTACCAATGAAATTTGCACGGCTGAATGTACCATAGCCTCCTCAACCCTTGTAAGGCCCTCATATGTGGTCCCCTCTTGGAGACCGAGCTGCTCCTCATCCCTCTCTGCCTCAGACTCAGCAGCAGCCACCTCCTTAACTCGAACCTCATCTCCAGTGGTAGCCGGAGGCCCATCCTTATTATCTAGAATAAGAGGGATCTCCACAGTCCCAAAAATCATCCACATATCCATGGACTTCTGCTGGTCCATGTCCTTTCTCAACTCAGCAATAGCGGCCTTTAGGCCGTCACCTCATGAGTGGCTCCCTTGCACCTCTCACAAACCTCTATCTTTGTCGCGAGGGCATCAATAGAAACAATAAGAGGTGTCACAACAGAAATGAGGGCTCTCTCAATCATCCAGGGACTTTAGACTCTAGACTAGAGGCACGCCTATCAGCAGAATGGGCTAGATTCCCCATCCGTTATATCACAACCTAGGTTAGTAGAGGTCGGGAAGCAGCAGCACTAGCATCAAACCTAGAGGGAAAGGGAGCGGTAGAGGAACTCAGAGTCATGAAAAGGGCAAAACTAGATATACCTGAAGGCCCAATGGCTGGAGTAGGCAATACTGCCTTTGCAGGTAGTGTCTCAGTGTCAATAACTTGAGAGGTATTCACTGGGGCTACCTTCTTCTTCTCAGCCTCATCCTTTAAATACTCGGCCTCAATGCGCCGGATGCCAGTAGAGGAGGTAGGAATAAATTCCATATTCTTTTTCTCATCAGGTGGCACCTAGGCTCGTCTGCACAACTCTGTAATCAACACTGGAAAAGGGAGAGATGCGTGATGCTGCTTGGCCCTCATGGCCATCTCTTGTGCAATGATCACGCCTAACTTTATACGCTTCCCTGCAATGATGGAACCAAGACAAGCCGCCTTTGTGTGGCAGATGATAGACCCATTTTGAGACGGCATAATAGTGTTGTTGATAAAGCCAAACCAGTACCTCGCTACCACATTGAGGTATTTCTTCTCAATTTGTACTCTAGTCTCGACCCACCTAGGAGTACCATCACATAAAAGAGGAGCCAATCATTATTTCATAGTCTCCAAGGACTTTGTCTTGATCATGTATTGGTAGTCATCAACAATGTTGGCAGTGCATTACGAAACAACATTTATGTCACTACTGTCACACTTCATCTTCTTCCCATTGACAACTACATAGTCCACTGGCTTGAAGGTTGCAACCTTCCTCTTACCTTGTGGCACCAAAGCTCCATAAGCTGTGTAGAACTCCTGGACTCAATTAGGAATGTAAGGGCTATGGGGTTATAGTTAATATATTCAACTTGTGGAATTTCAATGTGCTCCAGATTTCTGGGTATCTTCCACCACACCATCTGTGGACATTCTTTTCTCCTCGATAATAATCCTCAATCCCTTAATCTTTAGTCTGTTGAGTTACCTAGGAGGAGGACCTTGTGCAGGTGGTGGTGGGACCACAACCTGATCTGGGCAGGATGTGTAGTAGTCGCCTGAAGTACACGAATCCTAGTCGAATCATTCAACCTTTTGGAGCGCATTTTAGCTTAGAGCTTGTAGTAGTTGATCATCCCTCAGCTCTGAAGTGTCAGCCTAAGGGTCCTGGTGCTCACCCTCAGTCTCAAAAGTGGTAAGGTGAGAGGCGTAAACTACATTACAATGGGAGCTGACATCCGGTGATTCAAGGGCAGGGGCCTTTCCCTTTCCTTTACCCTTCTCACCTGTGGTAGGAAGCTTTGTTGCCTTTACTTTGTATGCAGCAGCATCCTCGTTGATAGTGATTCCCTTTGCCTGCTTGCGGGGTAGCATGTCAAGATCTGCTCCTTTTGGTCAAGCCATATTTGCAATATACACCAAAAAAATGTTAGAAATAATGCAAGAAAAACTGCAAAAAATAGGTTGTATAAACGCTCGTCGAATCGGTCGGTGAGTCGCCGAGTCGCTTTGGCGAGCCAGATCAGGCTCGCCGAAAGGACAGGCTAAAAAATTTCCCTGTAAAAAGACAGGTCGGTGATACACATGGCCTTTCGATGAATCGCCGACATCACTCGGTGAGCTCAACCTAGCTCGCCGAAAGTTACAGTGTATTTTAGGGGTTAGGGGCGCAGAAAGACCGATCAAGAGAGACTGTCAGCGAGTAACTTTGGCGAGGTCAGGATTCTTGCCAAAAGTTACACAATAAAATCAAACCAAAACATGAAATCAAGGGCCATCAAAGGGGAGTTTGGCGAACCACCGGACGGTTCGGTGAGCTAGACTTAGCTCGCCAAACTGCCCAACGTGCCGATATTCACTATGTTTCCCAAAATCAAGCCTACAGCCCCCGAAAATAAAATCAAACAACACACTCATGCAATTAAACTAAACCCCAAACAACCTATGCCACCGGGGTACTCAGACTTCCCCCGGTTTGGTAAAAATTAGAAATTTGATGACTTTTTCCCTTAAGAATGACGTCAAACACTCCATCATTGGGAAAAGTACGTTATTTAGCATAATTGAGGGTTACTTAGACTTCACCCCACTAGACCCAAAGACAGTTTACCACAAACAAACAAATTTTAATCAATTTTAAGGCAGAATACTCGGGAAATCAACAACTAAGGCAATTTATCACAATTACGAAACTACGATAGGCAAAGTAGCACACAATTACGATTTCAGAGAGGCCCAACACACATAAACAAGACGTAAAAAATTGCATTTGAATTTATTGCTATTTCAGAGTTCCGGATCAGAAAAGCAACCTTCAATGTCAAAATACGAGTTTGTAAAGCTAGGCGGCAATGTATTTCCTCTCTGAGCACGAGATGAAGGTGAAAAAAGTAATAAAACTAGGAAAATATTGAAATTCTCGAGTACGGGTGTGAATGTATGAAGCTAAAATGAGGGAATATTTATCACTTTTTAGTCCGCGGCCCTTCGACGATATTAGCCATCTTCGCCAAACCACTCGGTGATGCGCCGAGTGATTAATTACCTCACCGAGTTTTATAGGACCTCCAGTTAATTTGGGGGTCCAAACGGTGGACAAAGTTGGTCTCGCCGACCTGTTCGGCGAGTCACTGACTTATCCATAGGCCCATAGAGTTTTACAGACTCTCATCTGTGATTTTTATGAGTCCAACAACGGTCCAAGTCGGGCTTGCCGACCTCTTTGGTGAGTCGCTGATTGTACTCTAGGCTCGCCAGCCTGCACTTTTCAAACACATTCCACATTTTGACTTGCACAATCAACACCCGTTATTTCAAAAACAAACATAAAGCATTAAAAACTTGTGTTGCCCTCTAAGAAGTGCCTTAGTTATTTTTGTGGAACAACGCAAGTACTCTCTCAAACTTTGTTTTTGGGGTTTGCCATAGTATTATGATCATACCACTCTCTATCACGGTCTCTCCAACCCTCATCTCTATTCCAACCTTGGTTTCCACCCAGTCTAAAGTAGTTAGCATGATAACCTCCTCCTTGGTTGGCTAGGAAGTTTACTTTCTCATTGTACAAAGCTTCAAACTTGACCTCTTCGGGGTTTATACCACCCACACCGACTTCATTAACACTCTTCGTACCAGCACCCATGACGTTTTTTGCCAAGATGTCCAGTTGGGTCATCATCATTTCCATGTTTTGGTCTCTCTTGATCTTTTTTAATCTCCTAGTTTGTCAACTTGTAAGTAAGAGGAGATACCTAATCTTTACGGGTGTACCATGCCTAGTTAATCTTTGTCATGCCATCAAGGAGTTGGGCTCCTATCACATAAGGTTGTTGCATTAAACCTCCTGGAGAAAGTTGATTAGCCACTCCCTTGTTCATCGAGTCAAGGCTTCTGTAAAAGTATTGAAGCAGAATGTTGTCGGCCAATCCATTAGTTGGGCATTGCAACACCAACTTCTTAAATCATAGCCAAGTCTTATGGATTGGCTCACCCGCTGGACATTTGAGGCTTTGGATGTTGTCTCGAAGAGTCATCATCTTCGAAGGAGGAAATAATCGCACTTGAAATGTAGTAATAAACTCGTCCCACGAGGTGATAGAATCTCTGTGCAACTCAGTCAACCACTCACACGCCTCTCCCATTAGAAAAAATTAGAACAACCTCAACCAGACTGACTCTTGAGATATGTTCTTAAAGAAGAACGGTTCGCAAACATCAACAATGTTCCTTATATGCTCATGGGGATCCTCATGAGCCAGCCCTCCAAACCACCCTTTCAATTGTGAGAGCTGCAACATGGTTATTGTAATGTGGAACACAACGTTCCGTTCAGCTGGAGGCAAACAAATGGCACCAACTCCACCCACTAGATTTGGGTCATTGACATTCGGTTCATTGACATCATTCAGATTTCTGATGTTATCTTGGTGGCCCACTTGGCTACCATTGCTTCTGTTGACGCTCATTTCCTTTGTTTTAAAAACCAACACAAAAACCAAAACTAAGAGCAAGTAGATCAACTATGACTAAATATGTTACAATTCCACTTCACCAAAAGAATTTCAAACAACATAACTCCCCGACAGTGGCGCCATTTTGATTAAAAAACGTTTCAAAGACACCTCATCCAATTCTAAGTGTTCAACGATCATAAATCAGTAGAAAAACCAACTAAAATAGTTGGCGTCGAATCCCACAAGGATTTGTACATGTTTCAGATTCAATTGAGAAGTATAAATGTGATCAAATCAGTCATAGGAATAAAAATTATTAATAAAGACATCATTCAAGTTAAGGAGTGACACAAATGTCAAATGGGGGTTTTGGTTTTGATTAACAACTAAAGACAGTCACAAATAATCTGAATTAACAATATAGAGACATATTTTTGGGATGTGATCGATTAAAGGCTAACATGGACATATGGGTAATTGCAACTATTAGTAGCTAACTATATATCAGTGAGTAGGCTATAATATAAGGGAGGTAATTTTCTCTCGAACAATTACCCTGAATCAAGTGATCTCTCTCGAACATCAACAAGAATGCAAATTAAGAGCAGCCCACACCTTCATCCATTCGGTTTTTCGAGCTGAAAGTGTGGGATTGGGTTTAAGATTCACTCTCTCGAGCTGAACCCAGATCAACTCAATACCCACAAATCACCAATCACAAACCTTAGTTCTAAAACCTCTTTCTCGAGCAAGACAAGGACACAAACACAGAACTGCATTTGTAGGAAATATTCTTAACATAAACCATAATTAATGAATGAACTCACTTTTAAATAGCATTTACAGTAACAATTAGCAATACCCATAAGCTAAATCAACCTATAATCACATAATCACACCTCAAGAGTTGGGGTTTTTGCTAGACATCATAAAAAAGTAAAACTCAATACCAAATTGATTATCCATCAACTGGGTAAGAGTAATTTCATCTTCACAACGCTCCAATATGATGAAATTCAAATACCCACTTCCAATTTCTCAAAAGTAAATTTTTTTAATCCCTCAATTCTAAGGGAAATTAGAGAAAATTGTCACAAGATACTCAAAACTTAATAATAAAAAAGTTCTAAAGATTAATTGATACTAAACTAAATGTTCAAAAATGTATTTATAGTCACCGAAAATAAGCTACGAAAGCTCATTCGGTGAAGTATGTCAGGCTGATTAAACCACTCAGTGAGCCGCCCTTTCGTATCTTCCATCGCCATATTACATTGGCATTCAGCGTCCTCAAGTTCTGTAACTTTGGGAGACCCATCTTGGCTTCGCGGAATTCACTCAGCGATCCATCGATTGCACCGTTTCATCGCCAACTTGGTTCTTTCCTTTAGGGCTTGGCACACTGGAACTTTAGGCATTCTGATGAGCCACTCGGCGAAACGCCAAGTGCTCTTGGCGATCCTTAGGCTCACCCATATTCATTTCTTCGACTTGTTTTGTTACTTTCTGCATGTTTGTGTACTTGCTTTTTTCCTCAATCCATATTTCTTAAAATTAATGATTCAACATCAGTTATTGGCACAAAATAAGCATTTGAGGACACTAAATCTATATAAATAAATCCCTAAATGAATCCAAATCTCAGACTCATCAGCCACCTAGTACATGGCAAGCCTACAATATAATTAATGTTCACATCTTCCCACTTCCAACAAGAATAGGAATATCTTGTGACAAGCCTCCCGACCTTTGGTGCTCAACCTTAACTTGTTTACAATTAGGACATTTTGCCTCAAATTCCATGATGTCCTTTTTCAACCCATTCCACCAATAGACTTTCTGTAGGTCACGGTACATCATTGTGGCTCCTGGGTGAATAAAACACCGAGAACTATTGTAGCGACCCTTTCGGAAGGATACTACCACTTAATAAAGAATCTACATTAATACTTGCGACATTTAAAAGAGATGAATGTAGGGAATATTGATTCAAATCTAGTAGGGGAATTAGGTTGAAAAAAATAGTTATGGATGTGCATCGTGCCCATTAAAACATTCATTTGCATCAAATTAAAACTGCGTAGAATTTTAACTTATGGTGGAAAAACCCTTCCAAGATAACCTAAGCAAATAATTACAAGATTTTCATGCATATATTATCGTCACACTTCAATATGATATAAAAAGGATGTTACCAACTTCCGAGTACCAAAATTAGCCGGTTCATGCTTCACACAAATATTCAAAACAAATAGTAAATTTAGTATATTACAAGACTTAAGTTTACACACCACAAAATAACAAAACATATAGCCATACTTATTACAACACATAGATCATGTACAAGTCCCAAGGTTTATACAAAATATAGATACCTATATGCAAATGTGATCTTCCTTAAGGCTCTCAAAATCCCCATCTCCAATGGCAAGATTCATGCATCATCTCGAACATTCCCTACGATAGAAACAATTATCGCTAAGCATATAGCTTAGTGGTGTAAAAACTATAGGTTCGGAGCCCTCAGATCCTCAAAGCTACCTTTTTCAAGTTATGGGCAGCACAATGGAACATAATAAATAAATCAAGAAAACAATACATAAAGAGTGTCAAGTTCGATAATTAAAGATCCAAATGTCAAGAACGCTCATAGCATCATTTTCCAAGAGATTCATTAACAATGCTCGCCAAATATATACATCATGTCGTCACAACAAGCATAAGCAGGTATCAACAAGGATCAACGCCCTGCATCAGGAAGGGTCGAAGCCTAATAATCAAGAGAACCAAGAACCATATGAAAAATGAATTTCTAGTTCATACCTAAAATGGACAACTTCCATACTTAAGACGAACTAAAAATCCAGAGTGAAGATGGCAACTGTTCGAATCAATAGGCATGCAAATAGTGACAATGTCACAGCCACAAGAAGGACAAGGTCCCAGCAAGAGTACCAAATGATCAAACAATCTGTACAAGTGGGCGAGTTACACAAGTGTCTTTAATGTCTTAAAGGATACCAACATGACAATGCAAAGTCATAAGAGGTAACCAAGCTACCAAGATAAACTTTTAATTATACCCGCAGGTAAAAAGATTACAAGTACAAGTTTATACACAAACCTCAACGCTTTAGCATAGAAACAGTCTGACACAACTTCAAGAGTTCAAACTGTAGACAAACCAACGTATCAAGGTCCTCAACTTGTTCACGAGTATATACAACCTTAAAAATAAAATTGAATAACTATTTTAATTACTAGAAACTCAATAATGTTGACGTAAAATAGGATTATCATCACAAGTAAGCTTAACTTGTACAAATACGACTATGTTCACAAAACAGTATTTCTGGCCAGCCTAGTACCTCACGTCGCAACTTAGATTTGAAATGGAAAACGGCAAAACTTGACTTTATATCCTTTATAAAAAGATGTACATCTTTTAAGGTTGCAAATAATCAATAATCACCGCAAAATATATTTTGTACAAAAATATATAACCAAAACACTAACAGTTGATCATACAGGATTTCTAATTACGAAATCTGGAAAGAACTTGTCCTATGTTGAGTCCCATATTTCATATTCATAACAACTAAATTAGAGGTTTACATAAACATAAGAGTTGTAGGTATATTAATTAGCTTTCCAAATAATATTTATTTAGTGTAAAAAACGTTCTAGAGAACGAGATATGCTTAAGATACCAAAAACTACCCAGCTTAGAAAAAAATTTCATCACTTACCAAAGAGAAGGGTGTGTCTCGAATTCCAGCCAAAAGGACCAAGTTTTTCTCTTGTAATTTTGAAGAACAATCTGCATAGATAAGGTTCTAAGGGGTCATTTCGTGTGAAGGATAAATTAAAATAGTCCTGGGATTAAATTATAGTGCCACTTAATTTGTTGTTTTGTTAGCAAGTCCGGGATAACTTATCATGGGATTAATAATTAGTACCGGGATAAAATGACTAAATGACAAAAATGTCCCTTTAAACATTTCTTCTACATTACTTTTCACATCCATGAAGGGTATTTCTTTAAACTTATATGTTGTTCTTAAGATTTATTATTTTAAATGCAACAAACCAAACACTCAATAAAAAATAATATTATCATAACTTATCCCATCATAACTAATCTCATCATAACTTATCCCATCATAACGTGAATTCAAACCAAACGACTCCTTAGACTTGAAGAAACGAATTTAACTCAAGGAGGTGTGAAAATATATAGTCACACAAAAGTGATGTTTATCACTTGTACAGTTGTCCTTTAAAGGTGCTGCCCAAAATGCATATATATATATATATATATACCTATATGTATATACCTCACCACCCTTTCAAGTAGTAGGTAATCTTAATTAGAATATTATGTAAATACCCCAATACAATACCTTAAATTATGATAACAATTATGTTAATAATGATTGTAAATATTACAAAATTTCAAGTTCCCAAAATGAGAATAAAACATATTGTAGTAATTAAGCAATGGTGTATCAACATGCGACTCTTTGTTTAAGTATTAGGGGTGTTACAACTTTCTCCTCCTTAAAGAAATTTTGTCTTGAAATTTACCTTACACTAGTCCCGAAAACAAGTGCGGGTACTTGGTCCTCATGTCTTCCTCTCTCTCCCAGGTAGCTTCTTTTCCCGAATGGTTCCTCCAAAGTACCTTTACTAAGTGGATTTTCTTGTTTCAAATTTGCTTCACTTCTCGAGCTTGAATTAAGATATGTTCTCATTATACGTCAAGTTAAGATTAAGCTCAATAGATTCAACTGGAAGAACATGAGATGGATCAGAACGATATCTTTTGAGCATAGAAACATGGAAGACATTGTGGATCTTGTCTAACTAAGGTGGCAAAGACAATTTATATGCAACAGGTCCAACCCTTTCAAGTAATCTCATAAGGTTCGATAAATCGGGGACTAAGTTTTCCTTTTTGGCCAAATCCCATAATCATTTTCCATGTAGACACCTTTAAGAATACTTTATCTCCAACTTGCAATATCACGCCTTTTATGATCAGCATACGAATTTTGTCTATTCGAAGAAATCTTTAGATGATCCTTGATAATTTTTACCTTGTCCTCTGTTTGTTGCACAATTTCAGGACCAATAAGTTTTCTGTCACCAAATTCACTCCAACAAAGAGGGGTCTGAAACTTTCTTTCATACAAACGCTTAATAGGGAGGCATTCCAATACTCGATTGATAACTGTTATTATAAGCAAATTCTATCAAAGCCAAGTATTTGTCCCAACTACCATTAAACTCCATAATGCAAGCTCGAAGCATATCCTCCAAAATTTGTATCACTCTTTCTGACTGGCCGTCTGTCTGAAGATGGAACGAAGTGCAAAATTTCAACTTAGTACCCAAAGCTTCCTACAAGCTACCACAAAATCTAGATGTAAACCTTGGGTCTCGGTCAGATACAATAGACACAGAGATCCCATGCAGTCTTACAATCTCATTAATGTACAACTCGGCTAAATGCTCAAGTGAGTAATCCATCCTGATTACTAAGAAGTGAGCACTCTTGGTTATCCTGTCCACAATCACACATATTGCATCATGATTTCTCTAAGTGCAAGGAAGACCAGAAAAAAAGTCCATAGTTATGCTCTCCCATTTCTATTCCTGCATCGACAAAGGCTGTAGTAAACCAACTGGGACATGATGTTCTACCTTTAGTTGTTGACAAACCAAACATTTTTAAATGAACTCCGCAATGTATCTCTTCATACCATACTACCAATAATTTTTTTTGATGGTCTGGTACATCTTTGTACCCCCAGGATGCGTTGCATATGGTGAGCTATGTGCCTTAGTCAATATTTCTCTCCTCAATTTGTCATCATTCGGGACGCATAACCTGTTTTGATAAAATAAGGCACCATCCCTCGTTAATGTAAAATCATGTTTTCCCCATTTTGAACTTCATGGGTAAATTTTACAAGTTTCTATTCTAACTTTTGTGCTTTTTTCACCTGTTCAGGTTATATTCGCTTTACTTGCAAATTAGCAATAACTGAACCATTTAAATCAAGAGTAAAATTATCATTCATAGCTCTTAACTCAAGGAGCAAGGGCAAAGGACTCAAAGAAATGCTTACGAAGGGTTTTCAACTTAAGGCATCGAAAACCACATTGGCTTTACCTGGATGATAATCAATCGTGCAATCATAATCCTTGATGAGTTCAAGCCATCTATGTTGTCTAAGGTTTAGCTCCTTCTGAGTAACCAAGTACTTTAAGCTCTTGTGATCAATGAATATATGACATTTCTCTCCATACAAATAATGCCTCCATATTTTTAAAGGAAACACTATAGCAGCAAGTTCAAGATCACGAGTAGGATAATTCAATACATGCAGTTTTGATTTCTGAGATGCATAAGAAATTACCTTCCCTTCTTGCATCAAAACGCATCCTAGACAATTGTGAGAAGCATCACTATATACTACATATTTTTTCCCTTCAATTGGTAGAGTAAGTATAGGCTTGAGTCAACAAGGATTTGAGAGTTTCGAAGCTCTGTTGGCATTTGTCATCCCAAATAAACTTTACTTCCTTCTGCAAAAGCTTCTTCAAAGAAGGAGGCGATAATGGAAAAGCCTTCCACAAATCTTATGTTGTATCCTTCTTAGCCCAAGAAATTTCTTAACTCAGTCAGACTTTTGGAAGGTCTCCATTCAACAACTGCTTGTATCATACTAGGATACACCTTCACGCCTTAAGTTGAGACAACATGTCCCAGAAAAGCTACTCCATCAAGCAAAAATTCGCACTTGGAAAGTTTAGCATAAAGTTCTTTCTCCTTTAAAATTTGCAAAATAATCCAAAGGTGTTTATCATGGTCTTCACTACTTCTGGAAAAAAATTAAAATATTATTTATAAAGACAGCCACAAACTGATCAAGATAAGGCTTGAATACTCCATTCATTAGATCCATAAATACCGCAAGAGCATTTGTCAATCCAAATGGCATCACCAAAAATTCATACTGACCATATCGAGTTATAAAAGTAGTTTTAGGAATATCTTTCTCTCTAACACGCCGTTGGTCATATCCAGACCTTAAATCAATCTTTGAGAATACTATAGCACCTTTCAGTTGGTCAAACAAATAATCGATCCTTGGTAGTGGATATTTATTCTTGATTGTTATTCTGTTCAATTGTCTATAGTCAATACAAGGCCTAAGAGTGCCATCTTTCTTCTTTACGAATAAAACAGAGGCTCCCCAAGGAGAAACACTAGTCGAATAAAACCTTTCTCAAGAAGTTCTTGCAGTTGAGATTTCAATTCTCTTAAATCTGCTAGAGCCATTCTATAAGGAGAGATAGAAATAGGGGTAGATCCATGAATAAGCTCAATTGGAAATTCAACCTCTCTTTCTGTGGGCAACCTAGGAAATTTTTCTGGGAAGACTTCTGGGAAATCACATACAACAGGTATGTCGTTGATACGAGGACTCTCCAACTGTGTATCAACTATGTGAGCACAGTATGCCCCACAACATTGACGCATCAACTTTCTAGCCAAGGCCACAGAAATAATAGTAGATGTCAATGATCTTTCACCTTTTACAATGATGTGTCAAAATGTAGGATCTTTCAAAGTCATATGCTTAGACCCACAATCTACCACTGCATGAAATTTATAAATCCTATCCATCTTGATAATAACATCAAAATCCTTGTAGGGCATTTCAATCAAATCAGTTGGGAATACTAAGTTTTGAATCACGAAGGGACAATATTGGTAAACTCGATTACACACCACTTGATAACCAAGAGGACCTTCAACCAGCACATCATAATTAAGTCTCACAGATTTCGCATTTTCAGGAAGAACAAGTGATGAACAAATATAGGAGTGTGTAGAACCATGATCAAACAGTGTAAACACGCATAAGCCAAATAAGTGAAATTTACCAATAACCACGTCCTGCCCATCTTGATCATTCATCTGCCTCATAGCATAAGCCTGTGCAATAGCCCTTTGTCAACTAGCTTTATTAGCTCCACTTGCACCTGCTGCTTGGGTGTTTTTAGGTCTTGCACCTCTATTAGTTTTAGGAAGATTAATAGAAGGCTTATGAATTGAGCCTTCAGTTCTCAAGGAAGGAGCATTATTAGGATTAGGACAATCCTTAAAGTAAAGCTCCCACAATTGAAACATACACCAGAAGCTCTCCTGCAAGTACCATAAGGATTTTTTCTACATTGTGGACATGTGGGAACGCGAGGCTTGCCTTGGCCATAATTACGAGTGCTAGCTTTAGAAAAATCTGATATGTTTTGCTTTTGTAGAATTTTAACTTATGGCGGAAAAACCCTTCCAAGATAACCTAAACAATTAACTTACGAGATTCTTATGCATATATTATCCTCACACTTCAAAATGATATAAAAATGATATTACCAACTTCCGAGTACCAAAATTAGCCGGTTCATGCTTCACACAAACATTCAAAACAAATAGTAAATTTAGTAAATTACAAGACTTGGGTATACACACCGCAAAAGAACAAAATCATACATCAATACTTATTACAACCCATAGTGACATGATCAAATTAGTCCTCAAAATTTCATGTAAATATACAACACATAGATCATGTACAAGTCCCAAAGTTTATGCAAAATATAGAAGCCTATATGCAAATGTGATCTTCCTTAAGGCTCTCAAAATACCCATCTCAAATGGCCAGCTGCATGCATCCTCTAGAACATTCCCTCCAAGCTACCTTTTTCAAGTCATGGGCAGCACAATGGAACATAATAAATAAAACAAGTAAACAATATAACTTCTGGCGGAAAAACCATTCCAAGATAACCTATGCAAATAACTTTATGAGATTTTCATGCATATATTATCCTCACACTTCAAAATGATATAAGAAGGATATTACCAACTTCCGAGTACCAAAATTAGCCAGTTCATGCTTCACCCAAACATTCCAAACAAATAGTAAATTTAGTAAATTACAAGACTTCGGTTTACACACCCCAAACGAACAAACATATTGAAATACTTATTACAACCCATAGTGACATAATGAAATTAGCCCTCAAAATTTTATTTAAATATACAACACATAGATCATGTACAAGTCCCAAAGTATATACAATATATAGATGCCTATATGCAAATGTGATCTTCCTTAAGGCTCTCAAAATCCCCATCTCAAGTGGCCAGCTTCATGCATCCTCTCGAACATTCCTACGATAGAAACAACTATTGCTAAGCATATAGCTTAGTGGTATAAAAACTATAGGTTCGGAGCCCTCAGATCCTCCAAGCTACCTTTTTCAAGTCATGGGCAGCACAATGGAACATAATAATAAATCAAGTAAACAATATATAAAGAGTGTCGAGTTCGATATTTAAAGATCCAAATGTCAAAAACGCTCATAGCACCATTTTTTAAGGAATTCAATAACAAGGATCGCCCAATATATACATGTCGTCACACCAAGCATAAGCAAGTATCAAGAAGGATCAACACCTTGCATCAAGAAGGGTCGAAGCCCAATAATCAAGAGAACCAAGAACCATATTAAAAATGGCTTTCTAGTTTGTACCTAATATGGACAACTTCCATACTTAAGACGAACTAAATATCAAGAGTCAAGATGGCAAATGATCTGAATCAATAGGAATGCCAATAGTGACAAAGTGACCACCACAAGAAGGACAAGGTCCCAGCAAGAGTGCCAAGTGATCAAACAATCCATACAAGTGGGCGAGTTACACAAGTGTCTTTAATGTCTTAAAGGATACCAACATGACAATGCAAAGTGACAAGAGGTAGCCAAGGTACCAAGATAAACTTTCAAATATACCAGCAGGTAAAAGGATTACAAGTATAAGTTTATACACAAACCTCAAAACTTTAGCATAGAAACAGTCCAACACAACTTCAAGAGTTCAAACCGTAGAGCACGAACGTATCAAGTCCTCAACTAGTTCACGAGTATATACAACCTTAAAAATAAAATTTAATAACTTGTTTAATTACTATATTCTCAATAAAGTTGACGTAAAAAAAGATTATCATCACAAGTAAGCTTAACCTGTAAAAATACGACTATGATCCCAATACAGTAATTCTGGCCAGCCTAGTACATCATGTCACAATTTAGATTTGAAATGGAAAACGGCAAAACTGGACTTTATATACTGCATAAAAGATGTAGGTACCTCTCTTAAGGTTTCAAATAGTCAAGAATCACCGCAAAATATTTTTTGTACAAAAAGATATGACCAAAACAGTAACAGTTGGCCATACAGGATTTCTAATTTCGAAATTTGAACAGAACTTGTCCTGTTTGCGTCCCATATTTCCTATTTATAACAGCTAAATTAGGGTTTGACATAACCATTAGAGTTGTAGGTACATGAATTAGCTTTTCAAATCATATTTATTCACTGTAAACGAAGTTCTTGAGAACGAGATATGCTTAAGATACCAAACACTACCCAGCTTAGAAACAAATTTCATCGCTTACCAAAGAGAAGGGTGTGTCTCGAATTCCAGCCAAAAGGACCAAGTTTTTCTCTTGTGATTTTGAAGAACAATCTGCTTAGATAAGTTTCTAAGGTTCTTAGACTTGAAGAAACGAATTTAACTCAAGGAGGTGTGAAAATATATAGTCACACAAAAGTGATGTTTATCACTTGTACAGCTGTCCTTCAAAGGTGCAGCCCAAAATGCATATATATATATATATATATACCTATATGTATATACCTCAGCACCCTTTCAAGTTGTAGGTAATCTTAATTAGAATATTACGTAAATACCCCAATACAATCTCTTAAATTACGATAACAATTATGTTAAGAAAGATTGTAAATATCACAAAATTTCAAGTTCCCAAAATGAGAATAAAACATATTGTAGTAATTAAGCAATGGTGTATCGACATACGACTCTTTGTTTAAGCATTTAGGGGTGTTACAACTATGTACTTCTTCTAAAATTTTCTCTGTCAAGCTGTCAACATCCGAAACACATAACCTACCTTGATACCTCAATACCCCAACTCCCCCTTGGGAGAAAGCCTCAACGGATTTTTTGAGTATCGACTCATTCAACTTAACTAATATAGGATCAAGGATTTAATTATCCTTCAAATCTATCACAAAGGGCGATTCGGAACCCTTATGAACCATGAAACCACCCTTGGAGGAATCCTCTAGTTGAACACCTAGCCGAGCCAACCTATACACACCACGAACCAACACATTCTTTTCATCATCTACGTATGCCAAACTACCCATCGACAACCTACTAAGAGCATCCGCTACCACATTAGCCTTGCCAGTGTGATAAAGGACACTTATATCAAAATCCTTTAATAACTCTAACCACCTTCGTTGTCGGTGATTCAAATCCTTTTGACTAAACACATATTGAAGACTTTTGTGATTAGTGAAAACATCCACATGGACCCCACACAAATAATGCCTTCATATTTTCAAGGCAAATACAACTTCCGCTAATTGAAGATCATGGGTAGAATAATTTTTCTCATGGACTTTAAGTTGCCTTGAAGCATAGGCAATCACCTTAACATTTTGCATAAGCAGACATCCCAACCCAACTCTGGAGGCATCACAATACACCACAACACCATTTGTACCCTCCTGTAAGGACAACATCGGAGGGGAAGTAAGTCTATCTTTCAATTCTTGGAAACTTTTCTCACAACTTCCGAGCACTCAAAGTTACCCTTTTTTAGTCAAAGTCGTCAACGGATAAACAATGGATGAAAACCCCTAAACAAACCTCCTATAGCAATCGGCCAAACTGAAAAAACTTCTAATGTTGACGGAGTTAGAGGTCTACACCAACTCTTGACTGCATCCGTCTTCTTTGGATCTACCTCAATACCCTTGCTTGACAAAATATGACAAAGGAAAGCTATGGACCTTAACCAAAATTCACACTTGCTAAACTTTGCAAAAAGTTGTTGGTCCTTAAGAACTTGCAGCACAATTCTCAAATGATCCACATTTTAAATATTACTCCTCGAATGATATCATTGATAAACACAATCACAAACATATCTAGGTATTGCCAAAACACTTTATTCATCAAATCAATAAATGCAACCGTAGCATTAGTAAACCCAAACGACATAACCACAAAATCATAGTGACCATACCGGATTCTGAAAGTCGTCTTTGGAATATCATCCCCTCTCACCCTCAATTAGTGATAACCTGAACAAAGATCAATCTTGGAGAAATAGCTAGCCCGTAGAAGTTGGTCAAATAAGTCCTCAATTCTCGGAAGGGGATATTTATTCTTAGTGGTCACCTGGTTAAATTGGCGATAGTCGATGCACATTTTCAGAGACCCGTCCTTCTTTATAACAAACAATACCGGAGTACCCTATGGAGATATACTCGGTCGAATAAAACCCTTATCTAGCAAATCCTTTAACTGCTCTTTCAATTCTTTCAACTCGGCCGGGGCCATTCTATAAGGAGGAATGGAGATAGGTTGCTTATCCGGTAAAAGATCAATACCAAAATCTATTTCTTGCTCGGGAGGAATATGGGCAAATCATCGGGGAAAACATCTAGGAACTCATTCATTACTAGAACCGACTCTAGAGAAGGGGTTTCAGATTCAACATCCCTCACCCTAACAATTTGGTAAATACACCCTTTGGAGATAATCTTACTAGCTTTAAGACGAGACAAATCGACCTCTAGGTATAGAATTTCCCCCCTTCCACTCTAAAATAGGCTCATTTTGAAATTTGAACCTAACCACCCGAGTCCTACAATCGATAGATGAATAAGATGCATGCAACCAATCCATTCACAAAATTACATCAAAGTTTGACATACGGGATGTCTATGGGAAAAGGAAATGGGACAACTTTTATAGACTCTTTTAGCCACCATCGACTCACCAACCGGGGTAGAGACCGAAAAAGGTTCTACGAACACTTTAGGGAGTATTTCAAACTTCATGGCTACGAAAGGTGTCCTAAATGACAAAGTAACACCGGGATCTAACAAAGCATATACAGCAATAGAAAAGACTTTTAACATACTGGTCACCACATTCGTGGAGCTCTCTTGGTCACCTCAGGATTGAAGAGCATTGAAGCGGTTTTTCTTTTGAGCATTGGAATTTGAACCGCTTGGAAGAGCTTGCTTATCTTCCCTTCCATTAACCTCTAATATTAGACAATCTCTCATCTTGTGGCCAACTTTCCCACAACTAAAACCCCCATCGGTACAAACAACACACTTGCCATCATCATTTCTACAAAATTTTGCACAATTAGGCCTAGAAACATAAGACCCACCACTATTACCTCCTTGAGGTTTAGGGTTGGAAACCCTATCCTTGTTTACCCTTGGAGAGAGCACCAGTGGAGGCTTGGTTTGAGAACTATTATTTGAACTTTTGTCGACCTTGTCCATCGAACCTTGCATTGGAGAAGTTCCCATCACAGATTCTAGCTCTTTTTGCTTCCCAATTCTTTTACTTGAGTTTTGACTCCTCCATTTTTTGAGAATATACCATAAGCCTTGAAATATCACATGTCAAAATGGAGCATTGAAGTACGACATTCTTCTTGAACCAAGTCGGACACTCCCGTCAAAAACCTACTCATCTCATCCCTCGAATCCGCCACCATAGCCGAAGTATACTTGTCATAACCCGAGAGCACCTCCTAGTCTTAACACGGCGTACTCGACCCCGAAGGGGTCTAATACAGGCCTCATAGTATTCTTGAACATAAGAACTGTAACAACCCTCTCAAAAGGATGCTACTACTTAACAAGAAAGCTAATATAATTCTTGCACATTTAAAAGGGATTAATCTAAGATATATAAATTATAATTCAATAGAGGAACTTAGCCCAAAATAGCAAGTGAAAGGAATAAAGGATTGTCATTTAGAAATTTAGTTAATCTCATATTTAAACAAAACAAGAGTCTCAATTTATGGTGGAAGAATCTTTCAAAATACTTTTAAAAATACGTTAAGAGAATTTCATGTATTATTTATACTACTACAAGACATGTTATAAATCATTACCAACTTCGGGGTAATGAAGTTTGATTGGTTCATGCTTCATACAAACCATCAAAATAAACTGTAAATTTAATATATTACAAGACTTGGGTTTACACGCCCTAAAATAGTAAAACATGTAGTCATACTTATTTTACAACCCATGGTGACATGATCAAATTAGCCTTCAAAATTTCATGTAAATGTACAACATATAGATAATGTACAAGTCCCAATATTTATCCAAACTATAGATGCCTATATGCAAATGTGATCTTCCCATAAAGTTCTCAAAAATTCTGTCTCCAATGGCAAGCTTCAAGTATCCCCTCAAAAGTTCCTTACGATAGAAACAACTATTGCTAAGCATAAAGCTTAGTGGTGTGAAAACTATATGCGTGGAGCCGCTAGATTCACCGAATTACCTTTAAAAAGTCATGGGCAGCACAATTGAAACATAATAAATAAATCAAGTTAACAATATATTAAGGGTATCAAGTTCTATATTTAAAGATCCAAGTGTCAAGAACGCTCATACCACCATTTCCCAAGAGATCCAATACCAAGGCTCGCCCAATATTTACATCATACCGTCACACCTAGTATAATCAAGTATCAAGAAGGACGGAAGCCCTGTATCAAGAAGGGTCAAAGCCCAATAATCAATTGAATCAAGAACCATATTAAAAATGGCTTCCAAGTTCATACTTAAAATGGACAACTTCCATACTTAAGAAGAACCAAAAATCTAGAGTAGAGATGGAAAATAATCCGAATCAATAGGCATTCCAATAGTGAACAAATCAAATCAACAAGAAGGACAAAGTCCCAACAAGAGTGTCAGGTGATCAAGCAATCCGCACAAGTGGGCGCATTACACAAGTGTCTTGAAAGTCCCAGAGAATACCAATACGACAATATAACGTGACAAGAAGTAACCAAGGTATCGATATAACCCTTCAAATATACAAGCATATAACAAAAGTTAAAGTACAAGTTTATACACAAACCTCAGACTTTAGCATAGAAACAGTCCAACAAAACTTCAAGAGTTCAAACCGTAGACCGACCAACGTATCAACGTCCTCAACTTGTACACGAGTATATATAACCTTAAAAATACAATTAAATAACTTGTTTAACTTCGATTAGATTAATAATGTTAACGTAAAATAGGATCATCATCACAACTAAACATAGTATGTACAAATACAACTATGCTCCCAAAACAGTGAATATGTCTAGCCTGGTTCCTCAAGTCGCAACGTTATATTGAAGAGGAAAATGGAAAAATTGGACTTTATATCCTGCATGAAATATGTGGTTATATCTCTTAAGGTTTCAAAGAAAAAAAATCATTGAAAAATACGTATTGTACAAAAATATATTATCTAAACACTACTAGTTGGACATACAGGATTTCTAAGTCAGAAATCTGGAAAAAAATTTCCTATGTTACGTCCCATATTTCGAATCCATAACAACTAAATTTGAGTTTTACAAAAACATAAGAGTTGTAGTTATAAGAATCAGCTTACCAAATAATATTATTCACTGAAAAAGGAGTTCAAGAGAACAAGATATTCCAAAAGTACTGAACACTACTCAGCTCAAAAACATATTTCTATTACTCATCAAAAGGTAGTATGTGTCTCGACTTCCAGCAAAAAGGACCAAGGTTTTCTTGTGATTTCTTGAGTAATATGGCTAGAGAAAGTTCTCCAGGTTTCTTAGAGTTAAGGAACACGAAATCTTATAGAGGAGGTGTGAGAATAGATGTTATAAAAGTGATGTTCATCACTTATAGGTATAGCTGAAAGCAAAGTTGGTTGCCCAAAAGTAAAAAGGTTGGCTGCCCAAAAGTAAAAAGGTTTGCTGCCCAAAATGCATACATATATACCTAGATGTATATACCTCACCACCCTTTCAAGTTATAGGTAATACTAATTAGAATATTACGTAAATACCCCAACATAATCACTTAAATTACGATCACAATTATGTTAAGCTAGTTTGCAAATATCACAAAATTTCAAGTTTCCAAAATGAGAATAAAACAGATTGTAGTAATTAAGCAATGGTGTATCGACATGCGACTCTTGGTTGGTATTTAGGGGTGTTACAACTGTCTCCCCCTTAAAGAAATTTCATCTCGAAATTTACAATACGCTAGTCCCGAAACAAGTGTGGATAATGGGTCCTCGTGTCTGCTTTTTGCTCCCAGGTATTTTCTATTCCAGAATGGTTCCTCCAAATTATTTTTACTCAAGGGATTCTCTTGTTTCTAAGTTGCTTTACTTCACGAGCTTGAATTAGGATTGGTTCTTCATTATACGTCAAGTTAGGATTAACCTCAATAGATTCAACTAGAAGAACATGAGATGGATCAGAACGTTTTCTTCTGAGGATAGAGACATGGAAGATTTTGTGGATCTTGTCTAACTCAGTTGGCAAAGCTAATTTATATGCAACTGGTCCAACCTTTTCAAGTATCTCATAAGGTCCAATAAATCTGGGACTAAGTTTTCCCTTCTTACCAAATCTCATAATCTCTTTCCATAGACACCTTTAAGAATACTTTATCTCCAACTTTATACTCAATGTCACGCCTTCTAAAATCAGCATATGACATTCGTCTATCCGAAGAAATTTTTAGATGATCCTTGATCATTTTAACCTTGTGTTCCATTTTTGTACAATTCCAGGACCAATAAGCTTTCTTTCACCAACTTTACTCCAACAAAGAGGGATCCGATATTTTCTTCTGTATAAGGCTTCATAGAGAGGCATTCCAATACTTGATTGGTAGCTATTATTATAAGTAAATTCAATCAAAGCCAACTGTTGGTCCCAACTACCCTATAACTCCATAGTACAAGCTCTAAGCATATCCTCAAAAATTTGTATCACTCCTTCCGGCGGACCATTTGTTTGAGGATGAAGTGAAGTACTAAATTTCAACTTCATAACCATGGCTTCCTATAAGCTACCCCAAAATCTAGATGTAAACCTTGGGTCTCGGCCAGATACAATATACACAGGGATCCCATATAGTCTTACAATCTCATTAATGTACAAATTGGCTAAACGCTCAAGTGAGTAATCCATCCTGATTGCTAAAAAGTGAGCCCTCTTTGTTAGCCTATCCACTATCACCCATATTGCATTATGATTTCTTGGAGTGCGAGGAAGTCCAGAAACAAAGTCCGTAGTTATTCCCTCCCATTACCATTATGGCATCGACAAAGGTTGTAGCAAACCAACTAGGAGCTGGTGTTCTATCTTTATTTCCTGAAAAAAGAAAGATTTTGAAATAACTCCTGCAATGTCTCTCTTCATACCGTTCCACCAATAATGTTCGTTGATAGTCTAGTGTATCTTTGTACCTCTAGGATGCATTGCATATGACAATATATGTGCTTCATTCATGATTTCTCTTCTCAATTTTTCATTATTAGGGGCACATAACCTATTTTGATAAAACAAGGTATACGAAATCAAGCTTTTCCCTATTTTGAACTTCTCTAGTCAATTTTACGAGTCTCTCATCTAACCTTTGCGCTTCTTTCACCTTTTCAAGTAATATTGGTTTGACTTGCAAATTAGCAATAGTTGAACCATTTGAATCAAGTACAAAACAAATATTCATGCCTCTTAACTCAATAAGTAAGGGCAATGTACTCAGAGCTAAGCTTGCGAAGGATTTTTTGACTTAACGCATCAGACACCACATTGGCTTTACCTGGATGATAGTTAATCGTGCATTCATAATCCTTGATGAGTTCAAACATCTACATTTTCCTAGGTTCAGCTCCTTCTGTGTACCGAAGTACTTTAACCTCTTGTGATAAGTGAATATATGACATTTTTTCTCCATACAAATATTGCCGCCATATTTTAAAAGAAAACACTATAGCAGCAAGTTCAAGATCATGAGTCGGATAATTCAATTCACGTGGTTTTAATTTCCGCGAAGCATAGGAAATAACTTTCCGTTCTTGCATCAAAACACATCACAGACCTTGATGAGAAGCATTACAATATATTACATACTATTTCCCCTCAATTGGTAGCATAAATATAGGAGCTTGTGTCAACAAGGATATGAGAGTTTCAAAGCTCACTTGGCTTTTGTCATTCCAAGTAAACTTTACTTGCTTCTTCAAGAGTTAAGTCAAAGGGGAGGCGATACTGGAGAAGCCTTTCACATATCTTCTATAGTACCCTGCTAAGCCCAATAAACTTCTTACCTCACTTGGAATTTCGGGAGGTCTCCGTTTAACAACTTCTTGAATTTTAACTACGATCAACCGTTACACCTTTGGTTGATACAACATGTCCCAGAAAAGCCACTTCTCCTTAAAAAAATTACAACACAATTCGAAGGTGTTTATAATGGTCTATTAGAAGAAGAGACCATAACTTATTTCCTTCAAAAGCGAAGATCACATTGCATTAAGGACATGTACATTATGCACGTGCACTTTACATAAATAGAAATATTATAAACCATGTAAGTGAACAAATAATATAACATGAACCTTCTCAACAGAGAAACGAGTATACAAGCAATTCACAACAAAATTCCTAGAACCACAAACCTAGGTTCTGATACCAAAACTTGTAACAACCCTCTCAGAAGGATGCTACTACTTAAAAAGAAAGCTAATATAATTCTTGCACATATAAAGGGATTAATCTAAGATATATATATATTATAATTCAATAAAGGAATTTAGCCCAAAATAACAAGTGAAAGGTATAAAGGCTTGTCATTTAGAAATTTAATTGATCTCATATTTAAACAAGACAAGAGTCTCAATTTATGGTGTAAGAATCTTTCAAAATACTTTAAAAAATACGTTAAAAGATTTTCATGTATTATCTATACTACTACAAGACACGTTATAAATCATTACCAACATCGGGGTACCGAAGCTTGATTCGTTCATGCTTCATACAAACCTTCAAAATAAACTGTAAATTTAATACATTACATGACTTGGGTTTACACACCCCAAAATAGTAAAACATGTAGTCATACTTATTTTACAACCTATGGTGAAATGATCAAATTAGCCTTCAAAATTTCAGATAAATGTACAACATATAGATAATGTACATGTCCCAATATTTATGCAAAACTATAGATGACTATATGCAAATGTGATCTTCCCATAAAGTTCTCAAAAACTCCGTCTCCAATAGCCAGCTTAAAGTATCCCCTGGAACGTTCCCTACGATAGAAACAACTATTGCTAAGCATAAAGCAGTGTGTGAAACTATATGCGTGGACCTGTTAGATTCAACAAGTTACCTCTAAAAAGTCATGGGCAGCACAATTGAAATATAATATATAAATCAAGTGAACAAGTAAAGGTATCGAGTTCTATCTTTAAAGATCCAAGTGTCAAGAAAGCTCATAGCACCATTTCCCAAGAAATCCAATACCAACGCTCGCCAAATATACATATCATATCATCACACCTTGCATAATCAAGTATCAAGAAGGACCGAAGCCCTGTATCAAGAAGGGTCAAAGCCCAATAATCAAGAGAATCAAGAACCATATTAAAAATGGCTTCTGAGTTCATACTTAAAATGGACAACTTCCATACTTTAGACGAACCAAAAAATTCAGAGTCAAGATGGCAAATAATCCGAATCAATAGGAATGCAAATAGTGAAAAAATCAAATCCACAAGAAGGACAAAGTCCCAACAAGAGTGTCATGTGATCAAGCAATCCGTACAAGTGGGAGAGTTAGACAAGTGTCTTGAAAGTCTCAGAGAATACCAATACGACAATACAACGTGACAAGAAGTAACCAAGGTATCTAGACTATCCTTCAAATATACAAGCAGATAACAAGAGTAAAAGTACAAGTTTATACACAAACCTCGGGCTTTAGCATAGAAACAGTCCAACAAAACTTCAAGAGTTCAAACCATAGACCGACCAACGTATCAAGGTCCTCAACTTATACACGAGTATATATAACCTTAAAATACAATTAAATAAATTATTTAACTTCTATTAGCTCAATAATGTTAACGTAAAACAGGTCATCATCAAAAGTAAGCCTAGCATGTACAAATACAACTATGCTCCCAAAACAGTCAATCTATCCAGTCGGGTACCTCAAGTTGCAACATTGTTTTGAATAGGAAAATGGAAAAATTGGACTTTATATCCTTCATGAAAGATGTAGTTATATCTCTTAAGTTTGCTAACAATCAAAAATCATCGGCAAATACATTTTGTACAAAAATATATAATAAAAACACTAACAGTTTGACATACAGGATTTCTAAGTGAGAAAGCTGGACAGAACTTGTTCTGTGTTGCGTCCCATATTTCGAATCCATCACAGCTAAATTAGAGTTTTACAAAAACATAAGATTTGTAGTTATAAGAATCAGCTTTCCAAATAATATTTATTCACTCAAAAAGGAGTTCTAGAGAACAAGATATTCTAAAAGTACTGAACACTACTCAGCTCAGAAACAGATTTCGATTACTCACCAAAGGGTAGGATGTGTATCGACTTCCAGCAAAAAGGACCAAGGTTTTCTTGTGATTTCTTGAGTAATATGGCTAGAGAAAGTTCTCCAGGTTTCTTAGAGTTAAGGAACACGAAATCTTATAGAGCAGGAGTGAGAATATAGGTTATAAAAGTGATGTTTATCACTTATAGGTATAGCTGAAAGCAAAGTTGGCTGCCCAAAAGTAAAAAGGTTGGCTGCCCAAAAGTAAAAAGGTTTGCTACCCAAAAATGCATACATATATACCTATATGTATATACCTCACCATCCTTTCATGTTATAAGGTAATTCTAATTAGAATATCACATAAATACCCCAACACAATCCCTTAAATTACGATCACAATTATGTTAAACAAGTTTACAAATATCACAAAATTTCAACTTTCCAAAATGAGAATAAAATATATTGTAATAATTAAACAATGGTGTATCGACATGCGACTCTTGGTTGGTATTTAGGGGTGTTACAAGAACATAGGAACATAGAGAAGAATTTAAAACTTTCTTTAAAATCGAAGACATTTCATTAAATAGCAAGCGAAAGACTTTCTAGACTTTGAACACTATGTCTCAAACCATCTAATACTTTGAATACAACATAGGGACTTAGACCTTACAAAAGCTTTAACAAAACAAAAAGACAAAAAGGAACACAATGGGTTTTGTCCTCGAAACTTTGAGAACTCGCCAAGTCTTCATCTTCAAACACCTTAGAAACCTATCCCTCAAGCATAGAACATCAATATCTCCAAACACTACACCTTTGTAAGTCACATCATCACATTAAGAACAACATCTAGGACAACTGTAAGTCATACTTGTGCAATATACAAGTAGCATTCCATACTACTACTCACACTAAGTATTCCTTTGAAGTCACCATAGACAAGGCACATTCGTATACGATAATTCATGACAAGGAAGTAATTCATAATACAATCCAAGTATAGCATGCATCATTTACCTTTAAGCATATATGAGTCAACATTCATCAATAGCTTCATTTAGAGCACATTCATTCATTAGACACTACATCAACACTCTTATTAACTTCTTCTTAGGAGGATATTCAAACAATA
The DNA here is from genome assembly GCA_029582405.1 of Solanum gandarillasii. Lineage (NCBI taxonomy): Eukaryota > Viridiplantae > Streptophyta > Magnoliopsida > Solanales > Solanaceae > Solanum > Solanum gandarillasii. The sequence continues at coordinate 40,889 of JAJONY010017252.1, read as the reverse complement.
GTCATTAAGACTTAGAGAACTCACTATGACCCTCTCAAAGCCTACTCGTGCAATGCATGGATGGCATCCCATACTACCACCCACACTTTGTAGAACCTCTCAAGAAACCATAATGCACATCTCACATGATGGGAATAAGCGTTTAACCGACATAAACCATGAGGGCTAGATCATGGAATCTGATGTACTATCCCACATCGTAAGGGTTGGTCTACTTGCCTAAGGTAAAACAGTATTTAGCTTAACTGGATCCACTAGCTGGACCTATGTGGGCACATAGTTAAGGGACAAGGAGATTGCTACTAGATACCCCGCCTTAACTCATGTGAGGGAATCCATCTCAAGAGATTGCTACTAGAAACCCACCTCAATTCATGTGAGGGCTTCCATCTCTTTCAATATCCTCTCGGTGCTTAGCCTACATTCCAATAGAGTAATTTAACATTCATTACATTAAGGGATAAGATATTGTTACTAGACACCCCGCCTCAACTTATGTGTGGGCATCCATCTCAAGCCCATCATTCATTCATTGGATAGCTAATAAATTCAAAGATGAGTATAGCCTTTCATCTAAGAATCCTATTATCATGCATTAGTGTAAGATCGAGAATATCCTTTCAATCAATACATCATTATCATTCATTAGACTACAATTTAAAATAGTCTTTCAATAAGTACTTCATCATTAACATTATCATTTAACCTCACTCATTGTTCATTCAAGTATGTGTGTAAGTGAGAATAGCCTTTCACATAATCATCATCATTCACAAGTGTTAATAGAGAGATAAAATTCAATCACAACACAATTAGCTTCTAGACATGATCCTCATTCATTAATTTAGATCACCCACATGCATCATATCATAAATTATACATTAACCTCCACATGAAGGGTACAAGGAATATATACATCAATTCAATACCACAATATACATAGTAAATAAACACCTCCACCTTTCAAGTGGATCAACATCTAATGCACAATTCTAATTCAACAACTAATTGATCATCGCTTACCCTTTCAAGGCTATGAACCAACATCAACCCATGAATCTAAACTACTACAATAGAATAGGAAATGGACATGATTCAATCACTTAATTAAACATAGACATCAATAATTCAACAATCTAAATCTATATAGGCATAATCCATCAACATTCATTCATGATCAACAAACCCTATTCATAAGGCATAATTTAGGAATTGAGAGAAATCATGGGTTCATAGAGTATTTTCATCTTAAATCATCAACTAAACATCAACATAATGATAATTTATCATTTGAAAACGTTTGATGAAAGAACCCATGAGATTGAGTAAAACCCTAGATTTGCAAGATTTGAAATTACTTCGGAATTGGCTCCTTGAATGGAGAATTAGACAAGGATCAAGACCACCATACCTTTCTATTGATTCCCCACGAAGATTGATGAAGAAACACCTTGGAATCTCGAATCCTAGCTTGAACTTGACCTTGATCTCCAATGGAGTTCTAGAGAGAAGATATTTAGAGATGGAGGGGTTTTGATTTGGGGAATTTGAATACTGAATCTAAAACTAGGGTTTTAATTTTTTAATACTATTAAAATATCATAATAACCCTAAAATAACCGTCTACACACTTAAAAAGACTTGGGCTGAATTTACCAATTCACCCCCACGATGGTCGAGTCAAAAAACCATATTGCAGGTCCAATTCACGAGACCCCCATATACGGATCATGGATGGGGTCACGGACCGTACTACCCCTCCGTCATTTGGGGTTGTGACTTGATTTGGGGCCCCTTGACCTACGTAGGCCATCCACGAGGCATGGATGGACCTACGGGGCGTGGACCTCTTCCGTAGGTCATCCCATTTTGGGCAGCCTCATGGTTTCCTTGGGGTTTAAACTAAGGGTCCTCCTCAACGACCCTTAGGGTGGTCTTTGGGGGGTCGTACCTTGACGTCTAACCCCTAAAAACCTCAACCATGGCTCAGGACAACATACAACAACATGAAACACCATCAAACCTCACATCAAACTCAAACACACACACGTTTGGCTCTAGTTTTTTATTCGTTTTAATGGTCAACAGATTATCCCTCACTTAGGAATATCCTTCCTCGAATGACACTTTAAACACATTAAGGGGTAATGACTCAAGACAAGCAGCTCATTATGCATGCATATCATAATCAAATGCACACAACTAGGAGGAAACATCAACTCCACATCAATAAGCTCAAAACACAACAAGAAGGTAGGAACTAAATTTAGAAACTCATTATGCAACAAAACATCTCATTTCGAGGAACTTGTTTCTCCAAATCACATCATGCTCATCGCAACATCATTAAGAACATTGAAGAAATTATTCTCATAAAAGCACATTATGCAACTTCTTCATAAAAACACATTTAGGAATGTTCAACATTTAACCCTATGAAGCATATAGACAACTCAAACTAAATGCACATCAACATGAGGAAAAATAAATCATGAAGACTCATTTTCTCAACTAAACAAGAATTCATCAAGAACATCCATAACATAAGGAGACTATGGAAACACAAAATCACACATGACTCCGAAAACATGAAACTAGCCAAGAAGGAACTCTTTGTCTTAGGCTTGAGTAGGCATATAATGGAAGAGGTAAGGATATCATAACTCTCAACAACCTTACTACTCAACATACTATCCCCCATTTAGGAGTAAACCCAACTAAGCCTTATCATGAACCTAACATAGGAACTTTAATCAAGACATTCACAACTTAAAGGAAACCATCAACATATCGGTGCTTTTAAACTAGGAAGGTCTTCATTAAACAACTCTCGCTCACAAACAACCTTACCAACACCACTCAAGGCCTCGTATGAGTCCACCACACCGGGTCTAAACTCCTCAAACTCACTACACCTCATAAGGTGAGAAATTCAATCAAGCCAAACTCATGAACATCAAGGACACTCAAAGACCGTACCATCTAGGCACATTATCCCCCACTTGGGAGTAAGCCTATACAAACTCCTTACAACAACACTTCTTTCAATTCTAAAGTCAGAGCAAGACATCACAAAACCTTCATACTCATCACACCTAGGCATCTCTAAAACACCACCTTCATCAACTCCTTTAACATACCTCAAAACTCATCACAACTAAGTCGGGTTCTACCAACAACACGCATAACTATAAAGTAACCTATTCACACTAAAGTCAATATCACAATCTTCCATCTCACATTAATCAAGTCACACAGCCGTAGTTGGCATCACAACCAACCTTCCTCCCTCAAACCTTCTAACATACTCCTTTCAAGTAGTAACACACTAAAGACCATCAGATAAGGAACAATTGAGAGACATTATAGAGTTAAACTCTATGGCACGACTTGAAGAAAGAAGAAGTGAAACTTTATTAACACCCAATAGCTTCCTATTCATAATGTGGTGTGTTTCACATTATGAACAAGACTCTACTAGATTTGGTTTGAGACATCCTAAGACCATCCCAAAATCTAAAGCTCTGATACCATGTTTGTCACAACCCGAGAGCACCCCTTAGTCATAACACGACGTACACAACCCCGAAGGGGTCTAATACAAGCCTTGTAGCATTCTTGAACATAAGAACATAGGTAAATAGAGAAGAATTTAAAACTTTCTTTATAATCGAAGACATTTCATTAAAAAGCAAGCGTAAGACATTCTAGACTTTGAACACTATGTCTCAAACCATCTAATACTTTGAATACAACATAAGGACTTGGCCCTTACAAAAACTTTAACAAAACTATAAGACATAAAGGAACACAATGGGTTTTGTCCTTGAAACTAAGAGGACTCACTAAGTCTTTATCTTTAAGCACCTTAGAAACCTACTCCTCAAGCATAGAACACCAATATCTCCAAACCCTACATTTTAGTAAAAAGGGAGAAGAATGGGGTTATCACATTAGATGTACTAAGTATGATGACCATACAAAAACATGCTTAAAAAGAACATTTACTTGAAAGTCATGCTTTTATGCCATTTTAGTAAAACTTCATGAACATTGATAAAAGAAGCATAATATAAGTCACAACCAACATGCAAGTCACATTTTCACATCTGAACATAATCAACATATAAACCATTACCTTCACCTTAAGCCTTCACCTCAAGTAACCCTCAAGCTATACCTTGTGCAATGTACGGGTAGCGTCTCATACCACCACCCACACTAAGGAACCACCTTAAGCCTACCAAGAGTGAACTTACAATTCATCCTTTACAACTTGACGCAATAAAGATTATAAGAGACATAACATTACATAAGTCACATCATCACATTAAGACCAACATCTAGCACAACTCTAAGTCATACTTGTGCAATATGCAAGTAGCATTCCATACTACTACTCACACTAAGTACTCCTTTGAAGTCACCATAAACAAGGTGCATTCGTATACGATAAGTCATGACAAGGAAGTAATTCATAATACAATCCAAGTATAGCATGCATCATTTACCTTTAAGCATATAAGAATCAACATTCATCAATAGCTTCATTTAGAACACATTAATTCATTAGAAACTAGATCAAAACTCCTATTAACTTCTTCTTAGGAGGATATTCAAACAATAGTCATTAAGACTTAGAGAACTCACTATGACCCTCTCAAAGCCTACTCGTGCAATGCATGGATGGCATTCCATACTACCACCAACACTTTGTAGAACCTCCCAAGAAACCATAATGCACATCTCATATGATGGGAATAAGCATTTAACCGACATAGACCGTGAGAGCTAGATCATGGAATCCGATGTACTATCCCACATCGTAAGGGTTGGTCTACTTGCCTAAGGTAAACCGGTATTTAGCTTAAGTGGATCCACTAGCTAGATCTATGTAGGCGGATAGTTAAGGAACAATGTGATTGCTACTAGATACCCCGCCTCAACTCAAGTGAGGGCATCCATCTCAAGAGATTATAACTACAAACCCCATCTCAACTCATGTGAAGGCTTCCATCTCTTTCAATATCCTCTCGGTGCTTCGCCTACATTCCCATAGAGTACTTTAACATTCATTACATTAAGGGATAAGAGATTGTTACTAGACACCCCGCCTCAACTCACATGAGGGCATCCATCTCAATCCAATCATTCATTCATTGGATAGCACATAGATTTAAATATGTGAATAGCCTTTCATCTAACAATCCCATTATCATTCATTAGTGTAAGATCGAGAATATACTATCAATCAACACATTGGTATCATTCATTAGAGTACAATTGAGAATAGCCTTTCAATAAGTACTCCATCATTAACATTATCATTTAACCTCATTCATTCTTCATTCAAGTGTGTGTGTATGTGAGGATAGCCTTTCACATAATCATTATCACTCACAGGTGTTAATAGAGAGATAACATTCAATCCTAACAGAATTAGCTTATAGACATGATCCTCATTCATTCATTTAGATCATCTACATTCATCAAATCACAATAATATATCAACCTCCACATGTAGGGTAAAAGGAATATATCCACCAATTCAATACCACAATATACATAGTAAATAAACACCTCCACCTTTCAACTGGATCAACATCTAATGCACAATTTTAATTCAATAAGTAATTGATCACAGCTTGCCCTTTCAAGGCCATTAACCAACATCAACCCATGAATAAAAAATTCTACAATAGAATAGGAAGTTGACATGATTCAATCACCTAATTCAACATAAACATAAATAACTCAACAATCTAAATCAATCTAGGCATAATCCATCAATATTCATTCATGATCAACAAACCCTCTTCATAAGGCACAATTTAGGAATTTAGAAAAATCATGGGATCATAGAGTATTTTAATCTTAAGTCATCAATTAAACATAAATATAATCATAATTTATAATTTGAAAACGTTTGATGAAAGAACCCATGAGATTGAGTAAAACCCTCGATTTTCATGATTTGAAATCACTTTGGAATTGGTTCCTTGAATAGAAAATTAGACAAGGATCAATACCACAATACCTTGTTATAGATTCCCCATGAAAATTGAAGAAGAAACACCTTTGAATCCCCAACCCTAGCTTGAACTTGACCTTGATCTCCAATGGAGGTCTAGAGAGAAGATATTTGGAGAGGGAGGGGTTTTGATTTGTGGAATTTGAATAATGAATCTAAAAATAGTATTTTAATGTTTAATACTCTTAGAATATCATAATAACCCTAAAATAACCGTCCAAACACTTAAAAAGACTTGAGGTGAATTTACCAATTCACCCCCACAATGGCCGAGTCAAAAAACCAGATTGTAGGTCCAATTCACAAGACCCCCATCCACAGACCATGGATGGGTTCATGGACCGTACTGCCCCTCTATCATTTGGGGTTGTGGCTTTGTTTGGGACCCCTTCACCTACGGAGACCATCCACGGGGCGTGGATGGACCTATGGGGCGTGGATCCCTTCCGTAGGTCACCCCAATTTGGCAACCTCATGGTTTTCTTGGGATCTAAACATAGGGTCCTCCTCAACGAACCTTTGGGTGGTCCTTGGGGGGTCATACCTTGACGTCTAACCCCTAAACACCTCAACCATGGCTCAGGACAACATACAACAACATGAAACACCATCAAACCTCACATCAAACTCAAACACACACACGTTAGGCTCTAGTTTTACTTATTCATATTTAAGGTCGTTACAATACTTGGACAATTGAGTTAATTTTAGGGAATACTCTTTCACGCTCATACTTCCTTGACGAAGGTTAATGAATTCTTCCACTTTTAGCCTTCCACTACTCTCGGGGAATGAATTTATCATAAAATGTCGATTTGAACATTTGCCATTCAACCGAGCCCACTCCTACAACTCTTTTTTTCTTCCACAAATCATACCATACTTAAGCAACATCATTTAGGTTTTAGGCGGCTAACTCTGCCTTCTGTTCTGAAGACACTGCTATGAGATCATGAACTTTATTAACCTTATTCATAAACCTTTGGGGATCTTCTTCCACTTTAGTGCTATGAAATTCAAGAGGGTTCATTTTAGCAAAATCCCTAACCCTTGAAGAAGCCGAATTCATATTAGGATTCACATGAGTCACAACATCTCTATAGGCCATATCCATCACAGCTTGACCTCGATTAGTTATAGCTTGAGCCAACATTTGAAATGTCGACCTAATCTCCACATCAGACATAGCCAATGGATTAATCAGAGCTTGATTAGCTTGAGGAGCTTGATTAACTTGAGGAGCTTCCTCATTCACATTATCACCCTCCATTCTTCTAGCATTAGGCCTTCGTGTATTCATATCCTGAAGAAACAAGAGAAGCATTAGAAGATGGACTTTATAGAGTTCAACTCTACGGCATGACTTAAGAGTAATGAAAGAAGTGAAATTTCCTAAACATCTTATAGCCTATCATTCATAAGTGTGGCGTGATTCACACTCATGAACAAGACTCTACTAGATGCGGCTTATGAGACATCATTCTAGAATCATTTTAAACCTTGTGCTCCTATTACCATGTTTGTCACGACCCAGGGGTACCCCTATTATATGCGAAAACTAGTAAGCTAACTAGAGAGTTCTAGAGTTTTGGGATGAGCGTTAAAATCGTGAAATGACTTCTCATACTTAGAATGAGGGTTTCATGGTTAGGGTGTCAAGAAACAACACCCCAATGACCAGCTAAAGGGTTTTTGAGGAGGACCCTAAAAACAACCCAAAAGCTGTCAAAAAACATCCTCCAACGAAGGGCATCTACGACCAGTAGATGGACCCACACCCCGTGGGAAGGGTTCGAGGGTCAAGGCATTTCATTCCCTGCTTGTTGATCCACAGACCTCACCCCGAGTGGCCAGTATGGTCCGTTGACCCACCCACAGTTAATGGGTGTGGTCTCGTGGGTGGAGCAGATTTAGAGTTAAAACGTTTTATGTTGGGACTTATGGTTTAGTTATTAATTAGTTAGGGGTTAATGGAGGTCGATTAATTAGTTATTATACCACCTATATAATCCTAATAGATCCCAAAATACATTAATCCTAGACATGATTTCAAGACACCAAAACTAACCCATATTCTCTGAAGAAGAAGAAGAAGAAGAAGGAGAAGAAGAAGAAGAAGAAGAAGAAGAAGAAGAAGAAGAAGAAGAAGAAGAAGGAGAAGAAGAAGGAGAAGGAGAAGGAGAAGGAGAAGGAGAAGAAGAAGAAGAAGAAGAAGAAGCTAGGGCAGATTTCCTCCATTGTTTCAAGCATTTGTGAGGACATAGAATCAAGGTATGTTAGCTTATTCATCTATGGGTTCTTCCACCCATAGAGCCCCCAGGATTTCCCTCAATTGTAAAAACAAAACACAATTCTAGCTAGGGTTTCATCCTACATTGTGGGTAGTATTTAAGTATAATTTCAATCAAGTGGATAATACCTAATTATGATTGATTTAGCATTGAATTGTGATATTATGATGAATTTATGTGATTTCCATGGTTAACCCTAGTCTAAATTGTAGAATTGATATTATGAGGGTTTATGCCATGAGAGGTGAAATTGAGGATTCATAGGTGATATTCTAGAATTAATGGCATGTGTAGTAATTGTTCAGGATTAGGAACATATAGACATGTCTTAAACTAGATTGTACGAGAATAGCCACTTTCAACACAAGCGGTGGAGAAATTTTTTGAAAAATAAAAATTGTTCGGAAGGGTCAAAATTATTTTGAAATTAAAGCCAAAAGGAGCCATAAGCTCAAACAATCGCAAAGTAGTTTTAAAAGAAAGTATAAAATAGATGACCCAAATATATACACAAAGCACAACTGGCAACACAAAAGTTATGGGCCTCACCCCACCACAATTAGAAAGGTTTTGTCCTCAAATGCAAATAAAAGTGTCTAAAGGTAAAAATAAGTACGACATAGAGAGAAGTAAAAAGAAGTCATGTTTATGCAGTCTCTCTATCTGTCGGGGTCTGAACATGGGCATCAGTGTCCAATGCATCTATCTGGTCACGGGTCTCAGTACCTTGAGTAGCCTCAGACGAACTAACAACGCGAGATCCACTAGGAGCTATTGTGGACGTCTCAGCCGGCACTGTCTCAGTTGCCGACTGCACAACTATCTCCACAAGAATCGGCAAGTCTCTGAAATGTTGTCCTCTTGTCTCTCGCTCAGTACCTCATCGTGCACTGCTATCTGTTCCTTATCGGTCTCTGTCTCTGACTTTGCATGCCCTGCATCATCCTTCTGCACATCTCCATTAGTAGTCGGAGGAACCCCCGAGGTTTCAGGAATATCCTTGTCATCTTCTCCCTTCATCAGTGTAGTGAAGTCGGTAGCCTTCAAATAGGCTACCTCGTGTGTCTTTTGTCTGCTCTCACAAGCAATGACTCTGGCAGTCACATCATCAACAACAATTTTGAGAGGGGTCAGTGCAGTCAAGATGGCATTGTCAATCATCCCTGGATGGATCTCTCTAATCGCGTCGCCCTAACATCCGCCCAGTAGGCTAACTGCCCCATCTCAGGATTATGGCCTAAGAGATCTTGGCAGGCTTGGGCTGTAAGGAAGCACCTGGGGCCTGTGTGGAAGAGGAAGAATGAGCGGGTATACCTTATGGTTCATAGGCCGGAGTATGCGAAAGTGCCTCTGCTGGTAATGCATGAACATTGCCCTATGGAGAAGTATTTGATAGAGCTGTTCTCCTCCTTTCAACCTCCTCTCATCACAACTCGGCCTTTATACGCCAGACATTAGTGGAGGAAGATGGGGTGACCTCAACATCCCTTGAAATGTCACGAGGTACTCCAGCTCGATGGCACAGTTCAGTGATCAGAACAGGAAATGGCAGACACGTCTATGTCTGTTTGGCTTTCATAGCCATATCCTGTGAAACTAGTAGTCCCAGGTCGATCTACCTCCTAGCCATGATAGAACCAAGGCAAACTGCCTTAGGATGATGCAGAATGGACTCGTTCTGGGATGGCATGATAGTGTTGCTGATGAAGCCAAACCAGTACTGAGAGGCACTGTTCGTGTCCCTCTTCTCAATCGGAGCTCCTACCTCCATCCACTTCGGGTTGGTATTAGAGATCATCGGAGCAAACCAGCCCTTCAATTCATCTAGGGATGGAACAATAGGCAAACCATGGCAGGGTAGTACCGAGTGCAACGATCGACCCAATACATCATTAATATGATCGCTGTAACACTCCACCTCCTTGCCTCTAACCATAACTGTATTCACTGGTCGGAACTCACTAGCATTCTTCTTATTCTTTGGGACAAACTCTCCATAGGCTAAGTAGAATTCCCGGACCCAGGAAGGAATGTAAGGACCCCATGGCCTAGTGAACTGCTCCAACCCATGATACCTGAGTGTGTGAAGCACCTCAGTGTGCTTACCTTCCAAACCCTCCACAAATAGTAACTTTTCTCCTAGAATGGTTTGTAAACCATCACATTTTAATCTTTCAGCAATCTAGGTGGAGTTGGAACTATGGTGAGTGTAGGAACCACTGAGGGTGCCTGGGCTGGCATTGAGTCTGTAGCCGGAGGAGTGGCAAGAGAGGGAGCTGTGGATTGAGATCTGTCCCAGAGCGCATTCCTTCGGTTAATCATACTTTGTTGATCCTCTGGTTAAGAGAAATCTGGATCAATAGCTGATCCTTTCTTTGCGATAAGCTTTTTTCATTTGCCTTTATCTCCCGCTGGGAGATCTTGCTTTCTTTTATGTGAAGGACGTGATCCTCCTTCATTTATCGTAATGCCCTTTACCTTTTTTTGAGGTGGCTAGTTTAAGTTTGTACGTACCATACCTGCAAATGATTGAGAGAAATTAGGAACTCAACACAATCAGAGAGAATCTTATCGCAGACAGGTCGGCGAGTCGCCGAACCTCTTTGGCGAGCTTCATCGAGCTCACCAAAAAGATTGGCTTAACGATTAAGACAAGTCAGCGATATGGAGGGTCTTTCAGCGAATCGTCGAATACTTTTAGCGAGCAAGATCTGTCCGCAATAATAATACTATAGGCGAGTCACCGAGTACTTTCAGCACCCTCAGACTTCTCACCAAAAGTTACAGAATCAAACATCAATCAAGGCGCCAACTCATCGGTGAGATGGGGATATTAGGCAAGCTGCTGAGTCATTCGGCCAGCTTGACTTAACTCGCCAATCGCCACATCGGGCATATTTTTTACCAATCTTCTCGAATTCAATCCCACAACCCCCAAAAATCAAATCAAAGCATGCACTCATGGAATTCAACCAAGTCCCATACTACCCTTTACTCCGGGATACTGAGATTTCTCTCGGACTTGCCGCATTTGACCATTTGATGATATTTTCTCTTAAGAGCGGTGCCACCCGCTCTATTATCGAGCAAATTTTTGACATTTCAGCATGAACGTGGGCTACTCAGGCTTCACCCAAACAATCTAACAATATGCAACAATGATCAACTCATTAAAAAGGACAAATGTCATGTGAATCTGATGCTCAAACCATACGGGCAAGATTTCATTCAAATTAAAATAGGCGATTACGGATTCTAATCCTACCAAAGAGGCCCAACACACATCAATACGATACTATTATTGCAAATGAGTCCAAAAAGTCAAAAATAAATTCAGGGTTTTAGAGACTAACCTTTAATGTCGATTAAAAGATGATTGAAATGCTAGACGACAAAGAAATCCTAGTTCTGAGCACCAATCAATAACTATAATACTAATTGAATGCAAGAATCTTGAAAGTACTACTATAGTGTGAGATTGTGAAGTATAAAAGCGAGGGAAAGTGAAGAGTTTAAAGTTATGAAGCCCTTGGCCATATATTAACCGTTCAGTTCATGGCCATTCGACGACGTTAGTCATGTCGCTGATCAACTCGGTGACGTGCCGAATGCATACTTACCACACCAAGTTTTACAGGACATCCCTTATTTTGGGGTCCCAACAACGGATCAAATCGGAATCGCCGATCAGGTCAGCGATTCGCCAACTGAATCCTTGGTTTGCCAAATTGCACTTTTGAACACCTTCCTCACTTTAACCTACAAAATCATCACACTATTATTTGAACAAAATAATTTAAAGCAACAAAACCTTCGGTTGCCTCCCAAAAAGTCCCTTAGTTAACGTCGTGGCACGACGCAAGTCCTTACTCAATCTCCCTTATTGGGGTTGACCCCAACGTTACCAGTCAATCCCAATAGTTCATTTGGGTGGAGGGGAGGTATTGCTTAACTCAAGAGCGACCTGATCAGCTGGATCGATTTAGAGTGAGAACCAACCATTTGGTTCAACACTTCAACTTTCTTTTTATCTCGTTTATCACTCGGTCCTGTTCAGTGACCTTTTGGAGAATGATTTGCATTGTATCCTTAACATGGTTGTGTTCATTGTTTCTAGACTTCCTCCGCTCGTGATGGGGTATGTACCACCCAAGACTTGTGCACTGGTTTTCCACCTCGGAGAACTTGGTAGCCAAGTTGTTCAGCTGAGTTACCGGCGAAGTTAACATGAAGTCACCCTAGACTTCTTGATTTGCCTCAACTGAATTGGTACCACTTCATTCGGCCTTTCTCAGGGTACCTATATAAAATCAAAAACTCAAAAAAAACAAAACTATGAGTAAAGTTAGTAAAACTACAACTAATAAGAACAAAAGTCCTATTGAACTAAGAATTCATATGACACCACTCCCCGACAGTGGCGCCATTTTGATGCTTATCATGACCAATGCCACTAACTTACGGTACGAGCGTTTATGATTGTCAATAATATAGTAACCCAACTAAGGGTTGGGGTCGTACCCCAAGGGAGTGGTTTTGAGAATTAATAGAAAAATAAAAGTTAGATCTAATTAGTCATAGTTAAAGACATTTATGAATAAACACATTAGAAATCTAAAGAGTGACACAAATGTGTCAAATATCAAATGGAGTGTTGTCACAAGTATAGTAAAAACAACAAAAATAAAAGGGAGAGCAAGTATGGGGAGAAGTTTTTTGGGTGTGACCGCAATACATGTTGATGTAAATCATTGGGAACATGTTTTCGATAGCAAATTTGCAAGATAATAGTGACTAGGCTAAGCTTTAGATGGAAATAAGTTCCCTCTCGGGCAACTTACCCCATTTAAAATGAGTTCCTCTCGGACACCCATTTGTCGCATGAAGGCCAACTGATGCCTTACCCCACTCACTCTCTCGAGCTAATAGTTAGGATATGGGACTAGGGCTCACTCTCTCGAACTAAACGTCATGTCGACCCACTCCTTAGGCCATCAGTCTAGCGGTCTTGGTTTCGTGACCTCTCTCTCGAGTATGCCAAAAACACATGGGTGGTTTTGTAATTTCCACTACAAACCCATTAAATTAAACCACAACCATCACCATTAAAATATATCTAACCTATCAGCAAGCAAGACCCAAAAATAATAGCAACACTTACTTGCTAAATCACACCCCAAGAATGGGGTTTTAGCTAGACATGAGCAAGAGATAGAAATTTATACCAAAATGAGTTTGCATTGAAATGGGTATAAAGATTAAAGTCTTGATACAAGCTACGAATCAAGAATACAAAATACCCACACCCAATTTCTTAGAGATGAAACCCTTTGAATGTATGAGTTCTTCCAAACCCTCTGCAAACATAAACTCCAGAGAAAATAAAATCTAAAATAAAAATATGTTGTAAAGTGAAAATCTAATGATGTCTAATTACAACTCTCAACGAGTATTTATAGTTTCAGAAAATAGTGCTACGACGGATCATTCGGTGAGGTTAGTTGAGATCGTTGAATAACTCGACGATTCGCCCATCTTATAGTTCATCGCCATTTGTGCTTTGCCTTCAGCATCTGTGCATTTTGGACCATTGGGTGGTATACTTCTGCTTCGCGAAACTAATCGACGACACGCTGACTGCTCCTATCATCGCCATTTGATCCACTTCTTTTAGGGCTTTGCGTACTGGAACAAAGGGCGGAGTGCGTCCTTTCGGCGATTTGCCAAGTGTGATTGGCGATGCTCAGGCTTCAGCTTTTTTTGTTCATTTCAACCTTTTTGTTCCTTTTTGCGCCTAATTGTCCGTGCTTCCACTAAAACTTCAAATACCTGAAACTTAATAGTTTTCATCAGATATTGAGATAAAATGAGCATTTGATTACACTATTTCTATTAAAATAAATCCATAAATGAGTCCAATTTGTGGACTCATCAAACCTTTTTGATCAATTATGACTAGAATCACCTAATAATGAAGATGTGATTAGAATACCTTGATATCTAGGTATAATGATGATAGTAAGAAGTAAAGCTTTGAGAGTAAGGCTTGTATTCATAGATGTTAGGGCTTTGAGAGTAAAGCCAATTTGATGATATGTTGTTGTGTATTGCTGAAAGTCTATTCTCACTTACACACTTAGGCATAAATATGCTAGGAGATGCAAGGTTATCTCACATAGAGTGATTCTAGGCTGAAAGGTATAATAACCTAAAATGAATCAAAGCATGTAAGACTAGAATAGCTTGACATGGTAAGACAAGACCAAGATTGGTAGCATATGATTGAGGATCCATACTCTCTTAAGGGTAGCTTGACTTAGCATTGTACGATGCATTTCATGGTAGTTTGATTTAGTAGTAGTCAAGGTAGCTTATGATAGAGGATTTATACTCTTCTAATGGTAGCTTGAACTAGCAAGTTAGAATGCCTTCATGATAGCATGACTTGGTTTGGCCAAGACCATTTCATAGTAGCTTAGGATTGAGGACACATACTCTCCTAAGGGTAGCTTAGGATTGAGAAATCATACACTCCTAAGGGTAGATTATATTAGCATCATAGTGTACTTGTAAGGGTAGCGTACATTTTCATCATAGTCTGCTTGTAAGGGTAGCTTACTTTAGCATCATAGTGTGCTTGTAAGGATAGCATGACATAGTTGGTCTAGGATTATGTCATGGTAGCTAGGACGGAACACTTGTACCCTTCCTAGAATAGCTTGGACTTGCATGATAGTATGCCTTACAAGGTAGTTAGATTAGCATAATATAGTTTTGTTAGCAAGATAACTAGTTTGGTCTAGCCAATTAGGGTTATATTTCTTAGTAGCCTTGAATTAAAAATATAATTCATTCATGTGTTGTGTCTTGCCTTGTACTAAATAAAGAAGCACTTAAATGACTAATGGCAAATAGAAAGGATGTACTAGTCCCCAACTACTAAGCATGTATGATAGACTAAGGTGATACTTAATATGAGAGGTAGTATGGGATGCCATTAATCCATTGTAAAAGTATGACTTGACGCTACTTATGAATTGTTCTCTTATATAGTGTAGACTTAGCATGGGTTGTTGCTATAGTTGTCTTCCATGATATTATTGACTAAAGGTGATAGTTCCCTTGTCTACATAAAGTAAGCTAAGAATGAAACCAAATAAGTGATAAGCATGAATATGGTGACTTCAAGGTTATGCTTAGTGTGAAGTGTATTATGGGATGTCTTTCATGAATTGAACTAGTATGCTTTGAGGTGCCTTAGAAGTATAGTGCTCTTATGATATGAAAGCCTATGTCTTGACTATGCATATTGACTATGATTAAGATCACCAAAAAGGGATACTTAGCTTGGATGGTATTATGGGATGCAATTCATGCATAGCACGAGTATGCTTTGAGGCTACTTGAGAGTGGTCTTATTATGATATGAATGACTAAGAGTTTAATAATGCTTATATCATGTTTATGTTGGAAACTTTACTTATGATTATGATATTGTCTCTTATGCTTATAGTTGATGTTTCATGAAGTATTGGATTATGTCTTATGTTGACTAACCCTTATCTCATGCTCTTATGATGTTGTGCTAGCTAACATATTTAGTACATTTTGTAGTAACGCATACTTTGCCTACATTCTTATCAAAAGTACAATTCGGAGATTTGAGTTTCAATATAGAGGCTAGGGTTCTAAGGAGCAAAGGAGTTGAAGATTTGGTGAGTCCTCATATTCTCGAGGACAAACCCACTATTTTCTTTATGTCTTTTATTTTATGTTTTGAGACTATTGTATGGGCTATGTCCCAAGATTTTTATTCAAAGTTATATTCGATGATTTGAGACAAAGTGTAGTAAATGACTTCCGATTGCTTTTATAAGAAGACTTCGATCGTATGGATAACTTTTTTTAATTTTTTTGTACTTTTCTATTATCTTATGTTATGATATACTAAGGGCTTGTATGAGACCCCTTTGGGGTCAACTACGCCATGTTACATCTAGGGTGTACCCCTGGGTCGTGACAAATTTGGTAATCAAAGCATAAGGTTTAGAATGGTTCTAGGATTGTCTCAAACCACGTCTAGTAGAGTCTTGTTCATAAAAGTGAAGCGTGCCACATTTATGAATAGGACTCTATTGGATGCGTAGGAAAATTCACTTCTTCATTCTCTAAGTCATGCCATAGAGTTTCACTGTGTAAGGTCTCTGTCCTACTCCTTATCCGGTCTTTAGAATATGACTACTCGAAGGGCTCATTCTACAAGGAGCGAAGGAGAAAAGGTTGGTTGTGATGCCAATTATGGTTATGTGACTAGATAGACTTTGATGTTGCCTTTAGTATAAATGGGTTGTATTATGATTATGTTTATTTAATGGTAGAACCCAACTTAGTAGTGAGGAGTATTAGAGGTATGTTGATATATTGTATGAATAGGTTGTTTTTGTAATGCCTAGAAGGGTTGAGTGAATAAACTCCTATAAGAAGGGTAGAAGTGTAATTCACCCTGTTTTAGAATCATTTTGCATAATGGATGAAAAAGCTTAGTGATGACTTGTTCCGACCTTAGAGTTGAATGAAATGATATATAGAAGAGTCTGTATAGGCTTACTCCCAAAGGGGAGATGATGTTCTTAGATAGCAAGGTCGTGAGTGTTCTTGATGTCCATCATTTAGGTTAGCTTGAAATTCTCACTTTGAGAGGTGTAGTGAGTTTGGGAAGTTTCGTCCCGTTATTAGGATTATGTGAGATCTTAAGTGGAGTTGATAAGGTTGCTTGTGAGCTAGAGTTGTTTAATGAGAACCTCTCTAATTTAGAAATACCAGTAGGGATTTTAGACCGACAAGTTAACAAATAGAAGAACAAGAAAGTTGTTCCCATGAAAATGTTAAGGAGTGAGCTTTTAGTAAAGGTTTAGTTGAGGGTGCTACTTGGGAGGCCTAGGGCCATTGAAAAGCCCCAATCTCCTCATCCTTTTTCCTTGTATTCCTCCTTTAGCATTTAAGATCTTGAGATGATAAGTTCCTCTTGATTTGCTTTTATATGAAGCCATGTGTGATTTGTATGTTTCCATGATTTCCTTGAGTGGTGCATGTTCATGAAAAAGTTTACGTCTTCATAGAAATAACTTATATGCATTACTTTTCCTCATGTTGTAGTTTATTTGAGTAGAGTTATATATATACTTCATGAGATGACTTAATGAGCATGCTTTAGTTTGGAGTTGAAAGATTCCTCCTTGAATAAATGCTTTTAGTTAGGAGATGTTAGTTCCTCCTTGAATATGAGTAGATATAGAATTTCATGCATTTTGGGTTGGTAGATGTAGTTCCTACTCCCTTGTGTTGCATTGAATATGTGTAGTTTGGAATTTAAGTTTTCTTTCTTGGTTTTGTGCATTTAGATGTATTGCATGCATGATGGGATTCTAGTTTAGAGTTGTGACCTAAAGAAGTGTTTAAAATCGTCATTCAAGGATGAATGACCCCAAGAGGGAGATATAGTTATACCCGGAAACTAGTAAGCTAACTAGAGAGTTCTAGAGCCTTGTGTTAGGGTTCTAGAGTTTTGGGATGAGAGTTAAAATCGTAAAATGACTTTCCGTACTTAGAATGAGGGTATTAGGGTTAGGGCGTCAATGCATGACCCCCCAAGGACCAACTAAAGGGTCCTTGAGGAGGACCCTAAGAACAACACAAAAGATGTCACAAAGCAGCATCCTACGAAGGGCATCTACGACAAGTAGATTGACCCACACCTTGTGGGAAGGGGTAGTGGGTCAAGGCTTTGTTGTCCCTTCTTTTTTATCCCCACACCCTAATTTATATGTATCAAGGAAACTTAATTCAATTCTAAGCATCTACGATTGTTAGTCAGTATAATAACCAAACTAAATGAGTTGGGGTCGAATCCAACAGCGAGTAGCAAAATATGAATATGTTCAAGTCAATCATAGGAATAGACATTTAAGACTAAAAATATGATTCAAATTACGGGGTTGACACGAATGTCAAATAACAAGGGTTTTTGGTTTTTAATTATCAACTACAACAACAACAAATAACAAGAAAATAACAATAATGAGACGAGTTCTTGGGATGTGATTTGATTATAGTATAATATAGACAAATGGGTAATTGCAGCTGTTAGTAAATAGCTGTAAATCAGTGAATAAGCTAGACATTAGTGGGGGATAAACTTTCTCTCAAACAATTTACCCCGAATCAAATTTGTTTATCTCGAAGACCAACAAGCAAGGAAATAAGAACAACCTACGCTTTACTCTATTTACACTCTCAAGCTGAATGTGTGGAAATGGATTTAGGATTCACTCTCTCAAACTGAACCCATGACAACCTAATACCCACATAGCATCAATTATGTAACCTTGGTTTTAAAACCAAAAACATAAAGGTAGAACTGCATTTGCAACTACAATCCTTTAGATTGAACTACAATTACTGGTTGAAATAACTTTTAAACAACATTTAAACTAACAATTAGCAATTCTCATAAGCTAAATCAGCCCATAATCACACCCCATGAATTGGTGTTTTAGCTAGACATCATAAAAAGATAGATATTGTTCCCAAATTGTGTTTACCTAAAAAGGGTAAGATTAATTTCGTCTTTACAAAGGTCCAAATTGAAGAATCTCAAAGATCCACTTCCAATTCTCCAAAATGGAAAATTTCAATTCGTCAAAGCTAAGGAAAACATAGTCTCAAAACTCAGACTTCAAACTCAAAAATTACTCTAATAATGGTTAAGAATAAAATTTGATACTAAACATAATATTTGAAAAATGTATTTATAGTCGACAAAAATATGCTCCGAAGGACCATTCGGCGCATTAAGTTGGGATCGCTGATCTACTCGGCGATCTGCCCTTTGGTCAGTTCCATCGCCTTTTTGCTTTGACCTTCAGCATCCCCAAGTTCTGTAACTTTCGGCGATCCAACATTGCATCGCGGAACCACTCGGCGACACGCAGACTATTCCTTTCTCTCGCAAACTTGATTTTGTCCCTCAGGGCTTGGCACACTAGAAATTTAGGCGGTCAAAAAGTCATTAGGCGACTTGCCAAAGGCACTCGGCTATCACCAGGCCTTTATTTCTTCATTCTTTCTGCTCACTTTTTTCCATTTTGCAAATTAGTTTCCATTCTTTGTTCCTCAATCCAAATACCTGGAAATCAATGATTTTACATTAGTTATTGGCACAAAATAAGCATTTAAGGACATTAAATCTATCCAAATAAAGCCCTAAATGGGTCCAAATCGTAGACTCATCAACACCCTCAACTTAAACTTTTGCTTGACCTCAAGTAAAACTCAAGTTCAACAGTTCAAAAAGGATGTCTCAAACAGTGCTACACAAGACTCAATCATGAATGCACACAAAAAGACTCAACTTACTCTTGAAAGGATCAATTGTGCACTCAATGATTCAAGTTGTGACTCACCATTATCTAAGATTCACAAGTTCACAATACTTGCTTCAAATGCAAGTTCAAGCTCAACAAAGGTATCCAAATTCCATCACACAAAGAATGATTCCATATTCACACACAATGGTTCAATAATTTATAGCTCTGGAATTACAATCAACACTCACACTCACAAAGATGAACACATGCATGACTCCACCCATGGGTTTACCCTTATTTTCAAACCAACACTTGTTTAAACTCACTCAAGATCAAAAAGGTCTTTTCAAGGCTTGTCATGGGGTTGAGTGTAAAAGTATGGTTATTTAGGCTCAATGGCTGCTATCCTTATGAATTGTGGTATGAACAACACTTTCTTTCCTTTTCTTCATCATTCTCATTCATGCTAAAAAAGTCACCCCATTATTCGCTTTCCGTGAAACTTTGGACACCCCATTTTCTTTTTGCAACTTTATTTCACAACTTTTTCATTCTTTTTCCTTTTCATTTTTTTCATCTTTTTTGTATTGAGGGGAGTCAAAGGGCACTTCTTTGCATTTCTTTATTTAGCTTCACTTTTCACCACACCCCCAACTTAGGGTTTTGGCCAAAGTTGGCTATTGAAACAAACCACATTCCTTGAGGATTAAGGGTGAAGGGATAAATAAAGCACTACACCATTTTAGGCCTACGACCACCCCAGTAAAGTGTAGCCTAAACTAGCAAAAAGTGTGACCTTTGATAAAAGGCTACACTTTTGGACTTTAAGCAACACTTTTCCAGGGTTGCCCGAAAGTAGCGTTACCTTAGAGTTCAGTGTTGCCTTATCATCTACACTTAAAGCGTAGCCTAAAAGGAAAAATGGCAACGCTTTTATGTACATCAAATAGCAACATATCTATCTCATACAACTACACTTTTAAGCGTGGCCTTAGCTTCTTTATTGCCAACGACTTGTAAGTGTTGCCTTTTCTATCTAATGTATGACAAAAATTTTAAAGTGTTGCCTTTTTCTATCTAATATATGACATCACTTTGAAGTGTAGTCCTTGCCCATGTGCATACCACAATTTACAGTCCTATGGCTACACTTTTAAGTGTGGCCATATCATTTTGGCTATAAAATATTTATATGCCACAATTTCTAATTAAAAAAACACCAATATTATTTTGCAATAAATAATCTCAAGCATTAAATTAGCTAATAAGTAATTCAAATATAAAGATTTGCAATAAACATCAAAAGATAGTATGTCTTGTGTACGTACATACACATACTTATAAAGCAATATTCTAAATATGTGTACACAATAGTTCAAAAAGTACTCTTACAATAGTTCAATTTATTCTAGCAATGAATATATTTCACAAAATCAAATAAAATGTATTCAAACTTTTACAATAGTTTAAAAACTCTTCATCATCCACTTCAATGAGATCAAATTGACTTGTGGCGACTCTACAAATTTGATCACCTCCATTTCCCTACACATTTAAAATGAAATTAAAAATCAAAACAAACCATGTACAACAAATCAGATTGCAGCAGTTCCAGATTGCAGACTGCAGACCGCATATTTTTTTAGTTCAGGCAGCACAATGTATTCTAGCAGATTGCAGATTTTTTGAGTTCAGATTGCAGCACTGTGTAAAGATTTGTTGAGTTCAGATTACAGATTCAGGTATTCTAGCAGATTGCAGATCCAGTATATGCTTGGAACACAAAAACATGAATATACCTAAGCATATAAATTGAGCTGATAAAGATAAACAAAATGAGGAGAGGTAAACTAAAACAGTTTGTGCCTGTTCAGATTGCAGATTCAGGTATTCTAGCAGATTTTTTAAGTTAAGATTTCTTTCTTTATAAAAAGATAAAATGAGACTGTTTAGGACTAAAATAATCACTTTTCTACAATTCTATGACCATAAGTGAAGTTTAAGAAGGTAAGGGTATACACAGACTTACCATCTCATGAAAGTTACACCATATAAATATATGAAGGATTAATATAATCCAACTACCACACACTAAGGACCAATTTAATCATTTTGTCATTCTATAAAAATAATAAAGACCTTTTTAATAGAAACATTTAGTGGGCTTATACAGCTTAAACAGAACAGGAGAGGTAAACTAAAACTAGATGATTCATTGCCCGTGCTGCGCACGAGCCCAACAATTTAGCTTTATAAGTTACATAAGAGCAAGCTATTGCACTGAACCTAGATGAGTGTAGGACAACTGAAATTCATATACACGAATAAGTAGCAAAAAGTAGTCGTTACTTCAATGACACCAAAGAGACCATCTTTTGTCTCTATGCATTTTACACGCACTGAATATTCAGGCCTTCAAATGACATCAACAAAAAAAATTTAGGAAAAGCAAAACTACATGTACATACGTCCTAGATTATTTTCAGCGGATGCAATTTTTAACATTTGTGATCTTCTCCCATTTGTTTCTCTGGCCACAAGTATTGTTTCTTAGTGTTATATTCTTTCCTCTGAAGCATATGTATTCACATAGTAGTCTCGTCTAAATTCATTACTTATTATGTTTTGGCAAAAAATACTTATTGAAGATTGTGTAGCTTCTAAAAATAGTTGGTCGCTATTTTAAAGGCTTTACTGAAAAGAGCAAACGAATTTCTTAGAAGGTGTTGCATCATAAACGAATAATAACATGAGTGTAATTATACTTGTACTTATTTCTCACTCATAGTTCGGAAAGCAGGAAACTTATATGATTAGAGTACCTGCATTTGTCATTTACATGCCAATCAACAGAACTATTGCTTCACATATTAGTTTTATGTTCCAGAAAAGGATGATATGTATAAATTTCTCTGTATAAATGCGTAAGGCATCATTGGCATTGCACTGCCAGGTAAAACCACTTGCAGCTACATAAACAAATGTCCAAAAGATACTACATCTAAATATGGCATATTTCAACAATACAATATATTCAGAGATTATATGAATGACCCAGAAATTATGTGGAAGACGTTATTAAAACTACTACCTACTTGCAGATTTAATGACTTGATTATTTAGAACCTTTAAGGTGGAATTAGTGAAGCTTCAGTATCCATCATGCCATGGAAGGAACTATAATTTATTTATTGTGATGAAGCATATGGGGACAAGTTTAAGCCTAGAACAAACTAATTAAAAGGTTAAAAATATCATCCTAAATTTACTCTCCAAGCGTGGACAGGTTGCCATCACTGGACATGCCGGTTAATTCTTTCATTTAAGTTCGAAGAGCCGACTAACTTCATCTAAAGTTTCCAGGAAAATAGAATATGGTAAGCTAAGTTACACATGAATTTAAGATATACAAGGACCCAATTCAACAACAATTTGAGGAATAAATTAGGCCTTCACAAGTTACGGAAAGTTGAAAAAGAGCAACAACCAAGCAAGCATAGGAAAGCATTTATATATATCATATAGAAGTTCTATTGCACAAAGATTTACCTCATCATTAGTTCGTCCAAGTGCTATAAGTGGCGCCACACCTCCTCCTAATTTGATGGTGATACTATTGCAGGATTCAATAATCATGAATTGGATTAATCACAAAACATTCTGATGGGATTGATCATCATTCATCTATCTTACAAAGTAATCGATGTATGTGCAAGGTGTATAAGATAGCATTCTCCACTTCAATGTGGTTAGTACCAAAAGTTCCATTATTTGTATAGTTTTGCCTTCAAACACAAAATTTGGATTCCCAACCTGTTTCATAAACTCGAGATTTTACTACACAATCTAGTTCAGAAAATATATAAGTTGTTAACATGACAAACATGTAAAGAACTTTATCTTGCTCAGACTCTCTAAAAATGTTGTCGCACCCGTGTTGGATCCTCAAAAAATATACTACATTTGGAGGATCCAACACACCTCACGACATTTTTGAAGGGTCCAAGCAACATAGGTAAGGAATGAACGAAACTATTCATCACCTACAAATCAACAATCAAAGGAACATGAATCTTTCCATTTTGGCTGCAATTGATAGGCAGGCTACAACTAACAATTGAACTGCTCATGTTTTACCTCTATATATATATCCAAGAAATCTAAATCACCAGAATGCAGACAATCAGTTAGCTATCAAAGTTCAAACACTCTGAAACGAAATGCTACGATGAACTATGTTACTCGGACCCTTTAAAAATACTGCAGGCAGCACCAGTGTTGAATCCTCTTAAGTGCATAGCTTTTGGAAGATCCGACACACATTGAACAGAACAATATTCTAAGTTTGAGCAACATAGATTGTGAACTTACAGGCAATTCATAACAGAAACCAATCCGACAAACAAAAACTTAGCTTCCCATATAGAAGTGCATACCAACCTGCACAGTTGCAACGTGGCTAAGAAAATAACTTAAGGGATAAATGAATTTCATATTCAGTTAGAATGTTGCAAAGTTCAGGGTCTAGCGGTTCAAGTTATACTCATCCCCGTCTAGTTTCTGCTGGCATATATGCAGTTGATATTTCTTAAGAAGTTACAAAAAAATAACACCAAGCAGTTGAAAATCTTCGAGTGCGTAATTGACTTCTAAATTGTCAAATATGCAGCTCATCGCCTATAATAACCCTGCAACCCCGATCAAAACCTACTACAGTAGCATAAACACCTAACATAACAAAGAAATCACAACTCATTGTAACAATTTAAAATTAACTTATGAATAATTAAAATCAAAGAAGAAGATGGGTGAGGAAAAAAGATTGCCTTAAAATTGCAGCAATACTTGAAGTAATTGAAGATGTAAAGCTTGAGGAGATGAAACATTGAGGAAATTCGTCTTTTGTGTTGATGTGAAATGATATGAAGATGAAACGTGAAAGTGATGAAGATCGGTGGAAGCCTGCCACACACAATCACTAGACAACCACGTGGAGTAATATGAAGGTAGAGCAACAACTTGCAATTACTATATCTGAAACAAAAAGAATAGCAAAGTCGCCTGCGACTTTTTCGAAACAAAATGGAGCAATAGGCATTACACTGTACTTTATATATTAGAAATAGACTACGCTTTCGATATATTTTGGCATGTTACTAGAGAAATGATCAATGTGAATTAAATATAGCTTCATACTTACTCTTGTCCTACAGCTCTGAGTATATTGGTTAGTTGAGTTGCGATCCCTAAAGCCAAAGCTGCATTATATACACTCTCTGTTGTTGCCTTTGATTCAGGTGCAATGCCCATAACTGGAACACTCATCAATCCTACTGTACCAGCGACACAGTAACAATAGAGATATAGCTCATCGAAGTTGTTGTATCCGAATTTTCACAAGTCCATACGCATTCCTTCAACTATATCTCTGAATGGCTGCACCAGTTAGATGAATTATCAGACACTTCACATGGTTGCAAGTAAGAGATCGAGGTTATTAAACACAAAATAAATATCAGCCACCAGTGATAGCAAATGAAAACTAGTTGCCTAATTTGCTAATCAAATAAAAAATATAAGTAGATAATGATATTAGAAAGAGATATAAATACAAAGAAGAGAAGTATCGAATTCCACAAGTACTTGCATAGGAAAAGCACTCAGCCAAAAAAAATAGAATCTGAATCTGGAGAAGATAATGGTGATAGAATTAGAGACACTAACCTGAATATCAACAGGAAATCTGGAAACAATATCGGATAAGGCTGCATCAAGCAAATCAAATAGCCGCCCGTTAAAAATATCTTCCAGACTTGCCTCACACCTATCTAAAGCTTCTGGAGTTATATGTGACGCATTAGGGCCATCAACAAGCTCATCAGTTCTCCTGCACCACACTATTTAAAAAGAACACAGCTTTTCAGACAACAAGGTCATTTAAAAATACTCTAAGACAACAATCGTTGTCAATTTCCCCAAGATTCTTAACTTGCTTGAACTACAAATTAATTTAACGAGCAAGCCAGAAACACCACATGTTTTTTCAATCTTAAGTGGAAATTTCTCATTGGCAAGATCTAGTCCTTCTTGGAAATGTGAATACATGAAAGCACCAAAAGTACCAGATATACCATAATTGACTACGCACAAACCCAGACCACACTTTTAAGACTGCCAAACAAAATGGTAAAGAGTATCAGATCACCAGTTTTACACCTAGAGACCAAAATGTTGTAAGTGGGAAGTGCCCATAATGTAAAATTAGCTGAATGCTAGTTTCATTAACCTTTTGGACTGTATAACAGCATAATGTTTTGGTACATAAAGAGCATAACTACCGACCAGCGAAAAGTTGAAATTATGTCAAAGATTCCCAAGAAAGCTGATAAAACAAACAGTTAGCATGTTACACTTCTGTGAATCCAGTCTCTAATAATTTAGCACGTTTTCCACTAATTCAAACTCTTATGAGGCGTCTGTCTATAGAAAAGTGTCAGCGTGCTGCTACAGACACTTTAGCAGACATTGTTCCTAGAAACTAAATTGTTTATGTTTTCATTGCTAGTAACTACCAACCAACTTTTGTGCACAACCCCAACATAAAAACAATTGCCAACTAATATCAAATAATATTGTGTATATAGGTCAAATATAACTTTTTAGATATATATCCTGAAGTTTTGAACACCCTTAAGCAAAATTCTTAGCTTCGACATTGTATCCAACAGTTGCAAGTACATATTACCTTAAAAGGAAGTCAATTGAGTCTAAAACTACAATCAGAAAGTAAAATATGGAAGATCTAACATATCAAGAAACCAAATACCCATCAGATCTACTACAAACTACATCTGAAATTCCCAAAGTAATCCAGCAAAACACCACACAGAGATACTCACATTGTGCAAACCAATCATTCAGATCAGGGCTTTGCTATTCTAGAAACATAAAGCACGTTTTATTCCCAAATCTCAATACATATACTCACTATAAAATTTCGAAAAAAATACACCAGATCATAGAAGAATGACTCACCAAAACAATACAAATCTTCTCAAACATAAACAAAGTATGTTCAGACTTAGATTGGAGAGAAATCGTGTGCTTCAAATTGACAGAATATTTTTCTAAAATACCTGACGGAAATCTTCAGCGACAACTAGAGACCATCAGCGAGAACTAGAGCTCTTCAGCTCCACCTCTTCAGCGTGTTCTTCAGCTCCAGCGTGTTCTACAACTCTTCACTTTGACCGACTTTTTTCTGATTTGAAGGAAAGGAAAATATTAATGTTTTATGAATATATTTTTTGCCCAATTAAAATGGGAGGGAGAGTTAAAAATGTTGGAGGGAATATAATATATTAGTGAAAATTTTAAGGCTACATTTGTAATGTGTTGTTTTTACAATTATAAAAATAGGACACTTTAAAAGTGTGGCAATATATGTAAATAGTTGTTGCCAGTTATATCATACTGTAACAACACTTATAAAGTGTAGCTTATACCATTAAACAGTACACTTTACAAGTGTTGTCAATAATATCAAAGCTAAAAGTTAAAAACTTGGGCTACGCTTTAAAAGCGTCCCCAAAAGTAGTTTAGGCAACACTTTAAAAGTATTGTCCAGAATTAGTGTGACCGTAGGCCTAAAATGTTGTAGTGAAGGTAACAATGTCATCAAGTTTCTTCCAAGAAAAGGCTAAGGCTCAAAAGGTGCTCAAGCGAAGTTCACACACTCAGAAGGTAGGCCACAAAGAGGTATAATGTCAAATTGTTTCACTCTTTAAAATTTGTTGCCTAGGATCATTTTAAGAGCTTGCATCACATAGTCAACCGGACCAATGGGGCAAATTCTAGGTGTCATCACACATGGTTCACGATAAGCTCCTCACACAAGGCATTGACACCAATGTCAAACAAGACTCCACACTTTCGTTACTGTGCAATGTTCATCACAAGAGACTCAATTTCATAATTCGCTAGTCACAACGAGATGCAAAAAGTTCACATATTGCCTATGCAACTTCATTTTGCCTCATCGTAGCCGTACATTCATTTTTGTTTGAATATGAGCAATATTCAAGTCATCGGTATTGATCAAGACCGATACTTAAATTTGCAAGAGAACAACCACATTCAAACACAATCAAGAGGTGACAAAAAAGTTTCAAAAAGGTTCAAAAATCATTTACAATTAAAACAAGGAGCCACAAGCTCAAGCATCCACAAAAATAGTGCCAACCCAAAATTTGTAGCACAAAACTCAATATATAAACAGAACAATAATCACAAAAGATGGGCCTCACCCCACCAAAAAACAAAAGCAATTTGTCCTCAAATGCAATAAAATATCCACAATGTAAATAAAATAAGATAGAGAGGGAGGTAAAGGGAAATCTTATCTACGTAGTCGCTCCATTTGTCGGGGCATCAATGCCCGAAGTAACACTTTGAACATGGGCCTCAGTGCTTGGAGTCACATTAATAGTACCCGCTCCACTAGGGTCAGCCAAGGTGGTGTCTCTCAAGGAGGCCTGGCAAGCTGTCTGTAATATCACACCCTGAAGATCAGCCAGATCCTCATAAACCCAGCATCTCACAAATCTATCTACTCCTCGTCGGTCTCTGCCTTCGACTAATCAGCTACCATATCATCTCAACGTACATCTCCGGTAGTGGACAGAGAACCTGTGAAGTCATCGGGGCATCAACATCATCAGTTGCCTCCAATAGGGAAGTGAAGTCAGTGGACTTTAAGTAATCCACGTCCTTCCTCAGATCCACAACTTTGGCTTTCAAAGTTGTAACCTCAGAATTCTCCCTATGTTTGCTCTCACAAGCCTCTACTCATGTAGTGAAAGTTTCAGTGGAAGTCCAGAGGGGGGTTAGTGCAGCAAGGATGGCACTCTTAATTATCCATGGGACTGCAACCTCTATTCGTGTTGTCCTCACGTTAGCTGAATCGGCCAGGTGCCCCATCTGCAGGATCATAGCTTGAGTAATCTTGTTGTGCTGGGCTGCAGTAGAGGTACCGGGAGCCTGTCCAAAAGAACTGGGAGCAGATGTACCTGAAGGCCCGGAGGCCAGAGTAGGCAAAGATGCCTCTGCAGGTATAGAATCAATGTCCACCATCGGAGATGTATCCGCCGAAGCTACTCTTCTCTTGTCGGCCTCCTCTCGAGTGTACTCGGCCTCATTCTATAAGATGTCAGTGGAGGATGAAGGGGTAACCTCAATATCTCTAGTCGAGTCCCGGGGAACTCCAGCACGCCGGCATAACTCTATGATTAGCACTGGGAAGGAAAGGAGGTCTACCTCTGTTTGGCCCTCATGGCCATGTCCTACTCAATAATAAGACCCATATTAATGCTCCTTTTTGAAATGATCGACCCAAGTCAGGCCGCATTAGGGTGGCGGAGGATAGACCCTTAGTGGGACGGCAAGTTGGTGTTGCTGATAAAACCAAACCAGAAACGAGTGGCAATATTAAGGTCCTTCTTCTCGATGGGGACCCGTTCCTCGATCCACCTCGGAGTGGTGTCTGAAATCAACTGTGCAAGACATCCCTTCAAGTCATCCAGGGACTGAGTAGTAGGCAGGCCCTCATATGCCAGTGTAGCACGTAGAGCCCTATCAAGTACAATGTTAATGTAATTACTACTACAGCCAACTTCCTTCCCCCTAACCATGACTGACGTCACCGGTCTGAAGGGACTGGCCTTCTTCTTCCCCTTGAGCACCATCTCCCCGTATGTTGTAAAAACTCCCAGACCCATGTAGGAATTTAGGTGCCTCGGGGCATGGTGAACTAATCGAACCGATGGAAATAGAGAGCATCCCTCACTGTGGAGTGTCTACCCTCTAGGCCCTTTGTAGAAAGCAACTTCTCCTCAAGAATAATATGCAACCCATCGGCTATTAGTATGTTGAGTAGCCAAAGAGGAGAGACCACTAGTGGCACTAGAGCTACATGAGATGCCGGAGCTGGCAGTGCAGTTGTTGTTGGGGGTGGAGGCAGCTGGGACTCTAGCTGAGTCAAGAGGATACCTAGCACAGATCTCCCCCCCGCCGGGACTATAATGGTTGATCATCATCCGGCTCAGAGAAGGTAGCTTGGGAGCCCTCACTATCAGAGTTATGCTCCAGTTTCTCAGATGCTGGCCTTTTTCCTTTGTCATTGCCTCCCTTTGGCACTCTGTCCACCCTTTTTTAGGTGGATTTTCTTCCCCTTCATTGATAACAATACCTCGTGCTCTTTTACGGGGTGGCATGTTAATATTACTCCTGGCCATATCTACAAAAACATCATAGAAAGTGAGAAATAGTTCAATAAAAAATGCAGAAAAATAGTTGCAGACTAACTCGCCTATCTGTTTGACGAGCCGAAAGATTGGCTAAAAAATTCCCACAAAACTTGGCATGTCGGCGAGGGGATGGACCTTTCTGTGAATCGTCGACAACATTCGGCAAGTCGCCGATTGCACTGGACGAACTTAGGCTTCTCGCCAAAAGTTACAAAACATAACTCAAGATTAAGCATGAAATTAAAGGTGATATGGGGGAATCGGCAAACCGCTGAGTGGTTTGGCGAGCTCGACCCAACTTGCCAAACGGCCCAACATGCCTACTTTCAACCCCAATTTCCAAATTTAACCCCGCAGCCCCCAAAAGAAAAATATGCACCCATAAAATTAAGCTAAGAACTATTACACTCAAGCCCACAGGATACTCAGACTTCTCCCGGTTTGGTCAAATTTGTCAATTTGACAACCTTTGCCCTTGAGAATGACGTCAACCACTCTATCAATGGGCAAATTGTGTTATTTGGCACAAATACAGGTTACTTAGACTTCACCCGACTATACACAATAAAGGTATTACGGGCATGATATTCCAATTAAAATAGGCACAAAAGCATACAATTACGATCAGAGAGTTCCATCACACATCAATAACATAAGAAATTATTGCGCAAGAGTAAAAATTGCAAAATAATTAATAAGGGTTCAGAAATTCAACCTTTGAAGGGGAACAAAAAAGTTGTAAAGCTAGGCGGCAATGATATCCAACTCCGAACACAAACTTGATGTCTAAAATGCAAAAATATCAAAAATATTGTGCGGGTGAGAGTTTTGGAAGTTCAAAAGTGAGGGAAAGTGAAAGAATTTGAAAGTTTAAACATTTGGCCTTTAAAAATCATCCAGTTCTCGCACATTCGGCGACACTAGTTTTGCTTGCCGAACCACTTGGCGACACGCCGAGTGGGCACTTACCTCCCCGAGTTTTACAGGACCTCCAATTAATATGGGAGTCCAAATGGCGGACTAAATCATGATCGTCGACCTGGTCGGTGATTTGCCAATTTGCTCCTAGGCTGGCCGAGTTTTACATACTCAATATCAAAATGACACGAGTCCAACGGCGGTCCAAGTCGGACTCGCCAACCACTTCGGCGGGTCCTCGGCTAGACTTTTAGCTCGCCAACTTGCACTTTTTAAACACATCCTACACTTAAACCTGCAAAATTAACACACGATTATTTCTAAAAAAAATATAGCGATAAAACCTTGGGTTGCTGTAACGACCCGTAAAACGAATAAGTGAAACAAGAACCTAACGATGTTTGTCTTGGAGTTGATGTAAGGTTTGAGGGTGTAAAGTGTTGTCTCGAGCTTAGCTTGAGGGGTTTAGGGGTTAAATGTAAAGGTACGTTTCCCCAAGAACCATCCTAGGGGTCCTTAAGGAGGAACCTAATTCCTAATCCCCAAAACCCCAAGGAAAACCAAAGCTGCCCAAAAATTGGTGTACAACGGATGGGACCTACGCCCCGTAGGTCTATCCACGCCCTGTGGATGGCCTCTGTGAGTCAAGGTCTCATTTGGTGAGTTGTAGCCACACACCATGCCAAGACAGGACGGTCTGTGGACCCACCTACGGTCCGCGAGTGGGGTCTGTAGTTGGCCAGTGTAAAAGTTGCAATTCTCGACCAACTGAGGGGTGGTTTGGTAAATTCCCCCTTTGGTTAGTTGAGTTATTGGACGGTTTTTGTTGGTTAATTAAGATATTTTAAGGGTTTCAAAAGTATTAAAACACCTTTTCAAAGTTATTCTTCCAAATCACTCAAATTAGAAACCCACCTCTCCAAAAGCTCTCTCTCTAGAAACCTCCATTAGAGGTGAATACTTCAAGCTTCCAAGGTAAAGACTTCAAGTTATTCAAGGGATTTTCGTGGAGTTCTTCCTTAAAAGGTATGGTGGTCTTCATCCTTGACTTATTATGTTTCAAGGAGCCAATTTCAAAAGTGATTTCAAATCTCCAATGTTTACCCAAAAACCCTAGATTTTAATCTATGAATGGGTTCGATTCAAAACAATTTCTAAAGCCATTATTGCATTGAATTGTGAATGAATTGTGGATTGAAAGATGAATTAAGATGATTTCTCCCTAGAATCCATGTTTTCCCCCAAATTCCTAAGTTGTGATTTGTGATTGGGATTTGATTGATTATGAAGTATGTGAATTGTTTATGTGTATATGGATATAGAATGTTGAAATTATGTTATTACTCTTGCCTAATTGTATTGATCTAACGTGTGTGGGTGAATGTGATCCATGGCCTTTGCAGGCAAGGTATGAAGGTTAAGGTATGAATATGATGTTGAATGATATGTATGTGAATTCAATGATAATATAGTGATCCTGTTTAGAATGTAATTGTGTTGTGATTGAAAGCATATTCTCAACTAACACTCATGAATGATGACGAAGGAATGTGGAAGGTTTTCTTCTATGACTTATATTTCTTGAATCGGTAGGATTGTGTATCCTATTCTTGCATAAATGAAAGTAAAGGTGATTGTAATATCTTAAATTGGTAAGCTTAGGCATGCTCCTCTTTTTTAATGAATATATCTTGACTTAATGTCTTAATGATCATGAATCAGTAGACCTAATGGTGGTAGCCCTTTCATAAATAACTAATGAATGTAAAAATGACCTTGAATTGGTAGACCTAATGTTAATAGCCTTTCATGAATGAATGAATGATGAAGTATTGTAGGATAAACATTGGAACGAAAGGCCAAATGGTTCTGGTCCTTCCTAAGGAGTCTAGGAAGTAATGTGAGTTAAACCTTGAAATGATAGACCTAATTTGTGGTGACCCTTCTTGTGTAAAATGATGAACCTAGAAACGGTAGACCTAATGGTGGTGGCTCTTTCTAGGAAAATCAATGAGCTATCCTTAAATGTACCTTGAATTGGTAGACCTAATGGTGGTGGCCTTTCATGTGTAATGTGCTTTGGGTCGGTAGGCCTAATGTTGGTGGCTCTCTCAAGTAAAATGATGTAATGTGATTGAAATACTCAATGGGAATGCAGGCTAAGCACAGAGCGGATATGGTTAGATGGAAACTCTCCCAGTGTTAGGCTAGGGTTCCAATGAACATCTTCCTATCCCATAACTATGTGCTCACATAGGATATTAGCTAGTGGATTCCATCAAAGCTAATGTTACCGGTCTACCTTAGGCAAGTAGACCATCTTTTTACGGTGTGGGGTTATATGACACCGGATTCGATGTCTAGCTCACGTGGTCTATGTCGGTTAAACACTTATTCCCATCATGTGAGATGTTCATTATGGTTTCTTCAGGAGTTCTATGAAGTGTGGGTGGTAGTATGGGATGCCATCCATGCATTGCACGAGTAGGCTTTGAGAGAGTCATAGTGAGTGCTCTAAGTCTTAATGGATGTTGTATGAATGTGTCCTAAATGAAGTTAATGAAGAATGTTCACTTTTATATGCTTAAATGAGATGATGTGAATGATGCATGATATACTTGGATTGTATTATGAGTTACTTCCTTGTTATGGCTTATTGTATATGAAGGTGTGTTGCCTATGGTGAGTTCAAAGGAGTACTTAGTGTGAGTAGTAGTATGGGATGCTACTTGCACATTGCACAATTATGAGTTAGAGTTGTCTTAGGTGATGGTCTTTATGTGATGATATGACTTATGTAATGTTTATGTCTCTTATGTATGAGTATTGTGTAATGATGGGAAGGTTGAATGGTAAGTTCACTTTTGGTGACCTTAAGGTGGCACTTTAGTTTGGATTGTGGTATGGGACACTATCCATGCATTGCACAAGGTATAGCTTGAGGGTTACTTGAGGTGAAGGCTTAATGTGAAGGTAATGGTTTATGTGATGATTATGTCTTGGATGTGAGAAATGACTTGTATGTTTGTTATGTTGGTATGATATGCCTCTTATGCTTATGTTCATGAAGTTTTTTTCAAAATGGCATACAAGCATGACTTAGAAACAAAATGTCCGTTTTAGGCATGGTTTTTTCAAGGCTTCCATACTTCGTACTTAATTGTACTAATCCATATTTATCCATTTTTACCTGTAATAACCCTAAAAATGAATAAGTTAAACTAGATCCTAACGTGCGTGTGTTTGAGTTTGATGTGAGTTTTCATGTTGCTCTATGCTGTCTTGAGCTATGGTTGAGGGGTGATTAACGTATCAAGTGACATTTCATCCAATACTAAATGCCAACGCTCGTTCTTCAGTATAATAACCCAACTACGTGAGTTGGGGTCGATCCCACAGGGAGTATTGCTTCCTTCGAATTACTTTAATAAAAGTACAATGACAATCTTTTCAATCAAACATTTCTTGTACAATTAATATTCAAATCTCAAATTCTGGGTTATAACTGCCAATTCAAACTTATAGATCAACACAAGCAATCAAATAATGGAGTAAAACTGGGAGAATTGATCATCCAATTATTGAATCTCAACAAAATTGGTAAACATTACTGCTCATAATGGCCTAATTTGTTGTGCGTAGGTCGAACCATATATAAAGTAACTTTCTCTCAAACAATTACCTTTTCCATGTTGACTTCTCTCAAACTTCAACACTGATTGAATGAAGCCCATATCTTTACCCTCATCAAATCCACTCTCTCGAGATGGATACAAAGGAAAGGCTCCTTGTTTCACTCTCTCGAGCTGAAACTAAGGAAACCCACTACTAAGGACACTAAGATTGCCACCTTGGTCTCACACCTCTCTCTCGAGCAAGTGCACAACACTGAAATTGACACACGAAGTAATTCAATTCAATCTCGAAACATAACAACAATGTAGACCCACTTCAAATTAACACCATTCTTTGCAATTAACAAACACCCATTAAGTAAATTCAACAATTGGCTTCATGATCAAAACCCCAAGTAAAGGGTTTTAGCCACTCATCTCAAAAATAAAAAGATCAAAATTAATTATCACCCCCATAATTGGGTACAAAGTGAGAATTATAGATGAAATTCAATTGATAATCTACTCTCTTACAAAATCTCTCTCAAAATCTTGCTAAAATCTCTCCCCAACCCTTTGGTAGTGTTTTCTCTCTAAATAATTCTTTTCTCTCTTTCTGAATGAATTTCTCACTGTAGCTAAAACTAATTTAAACAATTTTGAAATGTCACTGCTCAGGGCTACTCGGTGAAGTAAGTTGGGTATCGCTGATGGGTCGGCGATTTGACGATTTTTCTTAATCTCGCCTTCATTTTTCACTTTTTCTTGGTCTGGCTACTTTAATTTTAGGCGATTAAGGTCGGTATCACCAAATGACTCCGCGATTCACCCATTATCCTTTCATCTCACCTATCAGTACTTGCTTGTCTCTTATTTCATACTTTTGGCGACCTGGTTGTCCTTCGCCGAATATATCGGCGATATGCCAAATATGGTTGCTGCTCGCCGAATTTGCCCCCATATTAGCTCTAGCATTCTGTAACTTTAGGCAGTATCTTGGCGATTTGGCATTTTGTTGAATGATATTGGCGATTCGCTGAAGGCCTTCTGGCTTTCTTTGTTCCTTTTTGCCCAATAGTGTCCATGCTTTGTCTCTAACTCGAAATACCTGAAACTCAAGGGTTTACATCAGTTATTGAGACAAAATATGCATTTGAGGACTCTAATTCTATTAAAATATAGCCTTAAATGAGTCCAAATTGTGGACTCATCACCACCCCCAACTTAAACTTTTACATGTCCTCAAGTAAAACTAAAGTTCAACAGTTCAAAAAGGATGTCTCAAACAGTGCTACGCAAGACTAAATCATGAATGTACACAACAAGGCTCAACTTACTCATGCAATGATCAATTGTATACTTACAGACACCAGTTGTGACATACCATTGTCAATGATTCTCAAGCTCACTATACTTGTTTCAAATACAAGTTCGAGCTCAACAAAGGTATTCAAATGCCCTCACACAAAGAATGATTCCATATTCACACACAATGGTTTAGTCATTTAAAGTTCCGGATTCAAATGCAACGCTCACTCTCACAAAGAAGGACACAATCCATGCTTTCACACATAGGTTTCCCCTTATTTTCCAATCAACAATTGTTTCAGCTCACTCAACATAAAAAAGGTCTTTTAAAGGCTTGTAATAGGGCTGAGTGCAAAAGTATGACCATTTAGGCTCAGTGACTTTCATCCACGCGAAATGTGGTGCTTTCAACACTCCATTTCCTCTTATTTCATCATTTTCTTTAATGCTCATAAGTCATCCCATTATTCACTTCCATGGATTGTTCGGAAGCCCTTTTCTTTTTACATTTCTCATAACTTTATTTCATAACTTTTTACTCTTTTTTTATTTTCTCTTTTTTTTTTGTTTGGAGGGGTTCCATTTTTCTCAACACCATGGGTTAAAGGGGAGTTTTCTTGCACTTCTTCACTTGCCTTCTTTTTTACCACACCCCCATATTAGGATTTTGGCCTAAGTTGGCTATTTGATCACCACAATTCAAGAGGCTTATAGGTAGCGGATTAAGAAAGGTCATGTTTTCATCAAGTTTCTTCCAAAGAAAGGTAAGGGTCATAGGGTGTTCAAAAGAGGTTCACACACTCACAAGGGATGCCACAAAAGAGGTATATGTCGAATTGGCTCACACTCTTCGAAGTTGCCTAAGCTCATATGAAGAGATAGGCTTACTTAGTCGACCGGACCAACGGGGCAAATTCTAGGTGTTATCATGCATGGTTCACAGTAAGGTCATCACACAAGGCATCAATACTAAAGTTAAACAAGACTCCACACTTTCTCTAGTGTGCAATGTTCATCACAAGAGAATCAATTTGATACTTGTCTAGTAACAAAGAGATGCAAAGAGTTCACATGACTATGTAACTTCACTTGGTCTCATGGTAGCCGCACATTCATGTTCGTTCGTATATGAGCACTATTTGTGTCGTCGATATTGATCAAAACCATGACTCAAATTTGCACCAGAACAATTACATTCCACACAAACAAGGGGTGTTGTCAACGCTGAGGACATTAAGAGATTGGCAGCATTGAGACATGAGCCCCACCAAAAACAGTCACCATAGTCCCCAATGTGTGTAGAGAGTAGGTATTTATTTCAAGTAAACAAAATATTAACAGTAAATAAAAATTGACAAGAAATGAAAACAATCTTGTGTGTAAACAAGTAGAGTAGTGTCAGAAGGAATCTTCACTAAATTGACCGGTTTTCCATGGAGTGAACTGATCATTGAGTGCTTGTACTCACCAAGATAGTTCGGTGACTCACCAGGAAGACTTTTGTCTCGCTCGTGATCCCTACTCCTGCAAAATCAATACACATTATTCAAAACACTAACACTTGGGTTACCTCCCAAGAAGCGTCTTATTTAATGTCGTGGCACAACGTGAAGATGCTCCCAAGCATCTTCCAGGTACACCACCTCAATTAAAGAAATCTCCTGGCATTCTCCAAAGTATAATTTTAAGCGTTGCCCATTCACCTTAAATGCAGTTCCCTCTTGCCCTCAACTTCTATGGCACCATTGGTGAATACTCTTTTCACTCTAAATGGTTCTGACCAATTGTACTTGAGCTTTCCTGGGAAGAGTCTAAATCGTGAATTGTATAGTAACACCAGTCTCCCACTCTTAACTCCCTCCTAAGGATTTTAGCATCATGTCACTTCTTCATTTTTTCCTTGTAGAGGGCTGAACTTTCATAAGCTCTTAATTGGAATTCATCCAATTCGTTTAACTATTCCACTCTCCCCCTTAAGGTCTTTGTCCAGTCGATTTAAAGCTTTCAGTGCCCACAATGCTTTTTGTTCCAACTCAACCGGTATATGGCAAGATTTACCAAAAACTAGTTGATATGAAGACATCCCAATAGGTGTTTTGTAAGTGGTTCGATATGCCCATAGTGTGTCATCGAGTTTTCGAGACCAATCAGTTCTGTTGGCATTCACGGTTTTGGCCAAGATGTTTTTGATCTCCTGGTTTGACACTTCAACCTGGCCACTTGGTTGGGGATGATATGAGATTGCCACTTTGTGTTTCAGCCCATACTTACTTATTGCAGCGGAGAACCACTTGTTGCAAAAGTGGGATCCCCCATCACTAATAATTGCCCTAGGAGTGCCAAATCTTGCAAAGATTTAGCATTTCAGAAATTGGACAATTCTTTTTTCTTCGTAGTTTGGAAGTGCAACAACCTCCACCCATTTGGAAACATAATCTACATCCACCAAGTTATACTTATTTACAAACGAGCTCACAAAGGGTCCCATGAAATCGATTCCCCAAACATCAAATAGCTCCACCTCTAAAATAGGAGTAAGGGGTAACTCGTGCCTTTTACATACTCCAGCTTGTTTCTTGCATTGGGCGCATTTCTTTTCAAATTCATACACATCCTTGTAGAGGGATGGCCAGTAGTATCCACTCTGAAGAACTTTAGCGGTTGTACGCTCACCGCCATGGTGGCCTCCCACTGGGGACACATAACAAGCATGGAGAATTCCTACCGCCTCTTCTTCTAGAACACACATTCTAATGATATGATCTACACATTCTCGAAACAAGGTTCATCCCAGAAGTACTTTTTAACGTCGAACATGAACCTCCTGCATTGGTAGAAGTTCAGCTCATCCGACATTAGTCCGCACACAATGTAATTTGCGAAATCTGCATACCAGGGTTTTTTTTCAGGGGAGATTTCAAACACTTGTTCATCGGGGAAGGAATCATCTATGTAAGTTTTAGGTTCATCATTCTCCTTGCCCTCCAACTTTGATAAGTGGTCAGCGACTTGATTTTTGCAACCTCTTATATCTTTGACTTCAAAGTAAAATTCTTGTAATAGTATTGCCCACCTTATGAATTTGGTTTTGCATCCTTCTTTTCCATCATGTAACGGAGTGCAACATGATCAATGTGAACAATTACTCTAGTGCTTAATAAGTATGGCCGAAATTTCTCAAATGCATAAATTACCACAACCAACACTTGTTTGGTGAAGGTAGAGTTATGTTGAGCACAATTTAGAGCCTTGCTTGCATAATAAATTGGGTGAAAAAGATTGTTGCATTTTTGCCCCAATACCACTCCTAGTGCTGTGCCACTAGCATCACACATAACTTCAAAAGATTTAGACCAATCAAGGTTGATAATGACTGGGGTGGATACTAATGTTTCTTTCAAGCATCGAAACGCTGTCAGACAAGTGTCAGGAAAATAAAAATTCACTTCCCTCTCCAAGAGTTGCATAGGGGATGTGCAATCTTTGAGAAGTCTTTAATGAACCTATGGTAGAAACCGGCGTGTCCCAAGAAGCTGCGAATTCCTTTAACTGAAATCGGCGGGGGTAATTTTTCAATCACCTCAATTTTTTCCTTATCGACTTCCAATCTCTTTAGTGATACCTTGTGTCCAAGAACCATGCCATCCTTCAACATGAAATGGTATTTCTCCCTATTTAGAAGAAGGTTTGTTTCCACGCATCTTTGGATTATTTGCCCCAAGTGCGTCAAACATTCTTCAAATGTATCTCCTACGACTGAAAAGTCATCCATGAATACCTCCATAGTGTCTTCTACCATCTCCACAAAAATGGAAAACATGCAACACTGAAATATCGTTGCGGCATTACATAGCCCAAATGGCATTCTTTTAAATGAAAATGTTCCATAAAGAAAGGTGAAGGTGGTTTTCTCTTCGTCTTCCGGTGCAATAGAGATTTGGTTGTAGCCGGAGTACCCATCTAGAAAGTAGTACCATCCCCTCTCTGATAGCCAGTCAAGAATTTGATCCATAAAGGGAATTGAAAAGTGATCCTTTTCAATTCATGAATTTAGCTTCTGATAATCCATGTGTACTCTCCACACGGTCACCGATCTAGTCGGAACAAGCTCCCCTTTGGCATTTGGGACTACAGTGATACCTCCCTTTTTTGGTATAACTTGCACCGGGCTTACCCTTTTGCTATCCACAATAGGGTAGATCACAACTGCGTCCAACCACTTTATCATCTACTTTTTTACCACTTATTGCATTGGTGTGTTCAATCTTCGCTGATGCCCTACACTAGGCTTACAATCCGTATCAAGCTGAATCTTGTGAGTACAGATACCAGAGGGAATGCCTACTATATCAGCGATGGTCCATCATATAGCTTTTATATGCTTTCGCAATACTTTAATGAGAAAACTCCCCTGCCATTCAAGGAAATCAGCTGCAATAATCACTGGTAAAGTGTTGTTTTCCCCAAAGAAAGCATATTGGAAATGAGTGGGCATGACTTTCAATTCCAGATTAGGTGGTTCCTTAGTTGACGGCTTTGCATGAGGTCATTCTCTATTTATTAGGTCAATATCCAACTTGACACGTGCCATTCAAAGAAATCAGCTACAATAATAACCGGTAAAGTGTTGTTTGCCCCCAAGAATGTAAATTGGAGATGAGTGGGCAAGAATTTCAATTCCAGATTAGGTGGTTCCTCAGTTGACGGCTTTGCATGAGGTCATTCTCTATTTTTTAGGTCAGTATCCAACTTGATTGGATTCTTTGAATATGCTCCTAATCCGGTGCAATGGAGATTTGGTTGTAGCCGGAGTACCCATTTAGAAAGTAGTTGTCACGACCCAAGCCTAGGGCCTAGACGTGACATGGCGAATGAGGAACCCGAAGGAACCCCAAACAAGCCTCTCAAACTTGTCATCACACTTCATCGGTCGCGGAAGTACATTCAACATTTATTAATGGGAAATAGGGACTAAGGGCAAACCATTTCAAAATGACATCATAGAACAAAAGTCAAGCTCATTTACAAAATACTTGTCCAACGCACACCTCTACATA